>ML781361.1:454163-483626 GCA_009831015.1 Picea engelmannii | reverse complement strand
GGGAATCAGTATCAAGTATAATTTATCACTTTTTTCAACTTTACTTTTCAATCAAATAATATGTCCAATATACAATAAAGAGAAGAAGAAGAGATACACAATGCACAATAGATTTACGTGAAAATCCACATAATGTTTTTCTTGTATAATAGAATATTACATTCAAAGGAAGCTACAACTTTCAATATTCTCCATATTCAACTGGAAGGAGGATCCAACCCCCTAGTTTACAGGATCCAACCTAAAGGAAGCTACAAGTCCCTATATTCTCTGGCTCCAACCATAAGGAGGCTACAACCCCCTTTCCTTTCCCCTTCCTTCCACCCTTGAATATGTGTATAATAGAATTAAATGATCAAACCATCATCATCAGACTGAGTATAACAAATGTATAGAAACCTATGCCAAGATATTCAAGAATATACTTCAAATAATGTGCCAAAACTATAATACCATAGATCCTCGCTTGATAGAATCAGACAACTAGCAGGGCCTCGCGTGATGAGGCTAGGACCACCCGCTAGGGCCTCGCAGGACACTGTATACTCAACCAGTGAGGGCCTAATCAGATAAGGGTTTTCATAAACCCTCCTCGCACCAGTAACTTCGACCTTATTCTCACCTATAGTTCTGAGTCCTCCCGCGCCTTCGCTATTGAACTTGTTCTTAGAGATGATTATTTTGGATTATTATAATGAGTGGTTCTTCAATGTGTATTTATACCCTTCAATTAATTACTTTTCTTGACTTCAAGGTCAACCTAAAATTTCTTGTTTTGCAATCTTTTCTTTAATTTACTTTAGGGTTGACCTATAATTTCTTGTTTTCAATTCATATGGTCATCTTCAAAAAGGCATATCTTCTCAACTATGAGGAGCCATGTGGTGTACCATCTATTATTGGAAACAAATCAAAAAGGGATATCAATCCATGGGGGTTCTACATGCATTTTCAATTTCCTTCATTCTCTTTTTCTTCAACTAATCTGCGGGGATTTTGATCTTGTTCTAGAGTTGACATCAATGACAACCAGTTTTCCAATAGGGGGAATATCAACACTCCTACTTTACCAACAAAAAAATCCCTAGAGGAAACATCAAGTGTATTGCTTCTTATATAATGATAATCCCATGTACAATTTCCCTTCCTCTAACAAATCACCTTGCTCATTTTTTTTTGGAAGTAATATTTTTAGTCTATTGGCTATTACCTTTAAAATAATTTTAGATATTGTATTACATAGAGAAATTGAACAATACTTTTCTAAGTTAGTACTTCTTTCTCCTTGGTAATGGGAATGAGAAAGGTAACATTTATAGTTGAGAGGAAATTCATGTTGCTTATTCATACTTCCATTTCTTTCCTTGTCTCATTCGTTGACCATGTACTAAAATAGGTTAAATAATTCTATTGGAAATCCATCCAAGCCTAGATATTTTTAGCAAGCAAATAATATTTTCAAATGGTTGTTTTCACCATGAATCACTCTTTACTACTTATTATAAAACACTTATTATTTTGGAAAATGAAATCAAAGTTATTTTTTTATTTCATATATGGACAATTTGAGTCTAATTCCTAAAATTTCTGATGCAGGAGCATCTCAAACGAGCAAGCGCGGAAGCAAAAGAAAGCTAGACAAGCGCTAGCGCAAATTTTGAAATTACCTAGAAATTGATGAGCCATCTTAAATAAGATAATTAAGAAGGAGCGCCTTTGTATAATGTAAATGAAGCTTGAGCAATTCTCTCTTGTCCTTAGTAGGTAGAAGGCAATTATGGTAGTTAATGTAAAGTAGATAGAATTCAATTCTAGATTAGATAGTTTTAGAGCGCAAGAGGGAAACGGGATATAGACACCCTCATTTTGTATTGTAACATTAGCATGAAAATTATTAAGAAGAGCATAGAGGAGAAGCAGAGAGCTGTGTAGCAGACTCCATGTACATAAGTTCTGAATTAATACAGAGAAAACTATGATTCAGACTCATGGTCTTCATATATTCTCTGTGTATGCATCTTTAAATGTTATTCTCACAATTGTTTTACTCTTTCTGTCATGCAATTTATTTTATGCTATGTATCAATGATTTCTCATTGAAATGTTTGAAATCTGAGAGAGAGAGTAAGGGAAATTAGTTTCAATTGTTTCTCTATCTGAGCAAGAGTTCCTGCAAGGAGTGCAGTTGAATCGTCCACAAGGAGTGCGTTGACAAAAGGTTCAAAGATTGCCTCTGAAAGATCAGGAGAGATAGATTTTGTTCTCATTTCCACAGAAGTGCAGTCAGGCACAGGAGCTGTGCAAGGAGTACGCAGGCTGAGGGAAGTGGTTGAAAGTCTGTCGCAAGGAGTGCGTGCAAGGGGTTTTTCTAGAAAAGCAGAGTCATGGAAATTTGAGAAGGAATTAGACCTTTCAAAGGATTTGTAATAAGGCATAGTGACAAAGGACCATAGGAGGACGAGTTCCGCAGAGAGAAACACCTTGGTTAGTTGTGCAGAAGTTCTTAGAGGAAGGAAGAACGATTGAAATTCTCTGAAGAGAATTCGCGAAGTCCCGTCAGTTGTCAGATCTCATGGAGAAGTAGGAGAGTTACGGCGAAAGTGTCAAAAGGTTCTAAAGCTCATGAGGAGTAGGACCATAGATCCAAGCCACAAGGGCTGTTGGATTTACACGTGGATTCCTATATTGGCGTTTCATGGGTTGAAGTCCCGTAAACTTGCAACGGGAATCGCGAAATCACGAAACGTGAAGTCCCAAAAAGCTAAAAGGATTGTGTGGCCACAGAGGAGTCAACGAGTGGACAGGTGGTGCACTATTGACACAGAGTCAAACTCCGTTGATCATTTCAGAGATTTAGGGAGTGAAGTTCCGAGCACTTTTCATTAGGATTCGCGATATCACAAATTCCGAAGTCCCGATGGAGTAAAGGGGCATTGAAAGGTCAACCATGCGAGTGCGTCAAAATTTTAGAATATTGGGTTTCGGGAATCATGGGAACAAGTTACTCGACAACACGACCACCGAAATCGCGATAAGGAAAATCCCGAAAAGAAAAAGGAAAGGGCAGCGTTGACTGTTTTCAGGTTTCGGGGATTGAAGAGACCAATTCTCGACCTACGGACTCATGAAAGTGCGAAATCTGATCTCCTAAGTGCAAAGAGGGGTGCCACGAGGATTTGTTGTGGGTGCAGATTTTCCGAAAGGAAAATAGAAGAGCCAGTGCAAAGCTCTTCAGGCCGGTGTGAGGGAAAGATCCTATGTTGGCATGGACCTTCTGACCTGTGGGTTGAGAGGTTGTGGGAATCGACATCAAGTGGTATCAGAGCATAGAAAGGTTATTTTCTTTCTATAGCAGAGAAAAAGAGAATTCACCATGCCGCCAAGGAGAGGGGATAGACAAACACCCGATCCACCAGAGGAGAGGGAAATGCCGAGAAGAAGAGGAAGGAAGATGACTAATCCAACCATGGAGAAAGAAATGTGTGATCTACGAGCTAGATTCGAAGACATGGAGACAACGCAAAGATGCACAGTCAGTGTTGGGAATCTTAGTGATTCCGAAAGTGAGATTGAGGCTGGACATGAAGAAGAAGTTGTAGCTGAAGATGCAACAAATGAACATTTGATCAGAGATATTGCAAGGATGGGTGCAAGAGAGAAGATGGAAATTCCAGTTTATGAGGGAAATTTGGATGCAGAGGAGCTTCTAGACTGGATTAGAAATCTAGACACATACTTTGACTACGAATACATCGAAGAAGACAAGAAGGTCAAGCATGCTGTCACAAGATTGAAGGGACATGCAGCATTGTGGTGGGATGAACTACAAGCTGACAGATGCTGCAAGGGCAAGCATAAGATCAAGAGCTGGGACAGAATGATCGCGAAGATGAAGGCGAAATTCATCCCCAGAGATTATCAAATTACTCTATTCAGGAGGATGCAGAACTTGAGACAGAAGTTGATGACAGTGAAAGAATACACTGAAGAATTCTACAAGCTGAACATCAGGGCAAGTCATCAGGAGAGCGATGATGAAAAAGTTTCTAGATATATGAATGGTCTGAGATATGACATTCAGGATGAGATGAGCATGGTAACAATCCAAACGGTGGAATATGCTTATCAGATGGCTCTGAAAGTGGAAGAGAAGCTGAGCCGAAAGAAGGGTCAGAGAGGCCGAGGTAGAAGTCAGCCTAGAGGCAAATCAGTTTCCTAGGATAAATATCAGAAGCCCAAGGAGGACTGGAAGAAACCTCAGACTCGAACTGAGAGAGGTGGAATCTCACAGAAAGGACAACATACTAAGCAGGGAGGAGATTATGATGATAACAATACTTTTCCTTGTACTAGAGGTAGAGGAAAAGGAAGAGGTGGAGTAATAACATGCTTCACATGTGGAAAGAATGGGCACAAGTCTTATGAGTGTCCAGATAACAATAAGGAGAGTGGAGAATCTCACATCGCCGAAGCACAGAGGTGGGATGTTGAGGCAGAATACGTTGAAGGTGGAAGATCGCTGATGATGCAAAAAGCACTTTTGACACCAGAGAAAGAGGTGGAGAGTTCAGTCCAAAGAACTAGACTTTTCTGGACTTCTTGCAAGACCAAGGACAGGGTATGAAAGTTCATTGTAGACAGTGGTAGCACGGATAATCTCATTTCTACAGAGATGGTAGAAAATATGGAGATGGAGACGATTGATCATCCAAACCCATAAAAAATTTCGTGTCTACAAAAAGGACATTAGGTAACTGTCACTAAACAATGTTTAGTTGAATTTAAGATAGGAGGATATAATGATAAGATATTATGTGATGTTATTCCTATGGATGTTTGTCATCTATTGCTGGGTAGACCATGGCAATATGACAAGAATGTGATTCATGATGGGAGAATGAACACATACACCCTAGAGAAGAATGGGAGAACACACATTTTGCTTCCAATTAAGGATAAGGAAGTAAAACTGGAAGTAAGAAACATAGTACTTCTCATGAGTGGGAAGGAACTTCTTACTGAGGTCAAGAAGAAGGAGGATCCACAATTCATAGTGGTTAAGAAACCAAAGATTTTTTTGACTAGCACAAGAGTGGATGATTTACCAGAAGAAGTTCAGGAACTACTGGAAGAGTTCGTTGACATAGTAGTGGACAAATTACCTCGTTCGTTGCCACCGATCAGAAGTGTAAATCATCACATTGATCTCATACCAGGAGCTAGTTTTCTAAATAAAGTTGTGTACAGATTGACGCCGCAAGAGAATGAAGAGGTCAAAAGACAAGTCCAAGAGTTGTTGGACAAAGGTTTGGTCAGGGAAAGCTTGAGTCCATGTGTTGTTCCAACGGTACTCAATCCGAAGAAAGACAGAGGCTGGAGGATGTGTACTGACTCGAGGGCGATTAACAAGATAAACATTAGGTACAGATTTCCATTGTCAAGGATGGATGATCTGATGGATTTCTTGAGTGGAGCAAAGTATTTTTCAAATATTGATTTGAAAAGCGGTTATCATCAAATCCGCATGAGAGAAGGTGATGAGTGGAAGACAACATTCAAAACCAATGAATGGTTGTATGAATGGATTGTTATGCCGTTTGGATTAACAAATGCGCCAAGTACCTTCATGAGGTTGATGAACGAAGTCCTAAGGGAGTTCATCGGAAAATTTATCATTGTGTATTTGGATGACATATTGGTTTTCAGTAAAACAGTGGCAGAGCATCTGAAGCATTTGGCTACAGTGCTGCAGAAACTTCAGCAGGAGAATATGTTAATAAACATGAAGAAGTCCTCATTCATGAAGACAAAGCTCATTTACTTGGGATTTTTTATTTCTGCAGATGAGTTGAGGATGGATCTAGATAAGTTGGAGGTAATCAAGAATTGGCCATCACCGAAGAATATCTTTGAGGTGAGAATTTTTCACGGATTGGCTAGTTTCTACCGAAATTTCATCAGGAATTTCAGTGGAATTAGCGTCGCAATGATGGATACAGTGAATAAAATACACAAGTCTTTTCACTAGACTGAAGAAGCTGAGAAAAGTTTTAATCTATTGAAGAGGAAGATTATAGAAAACCAATTTTGGTGTTGCCAGATTTCCAAAAGACATTTCAAGTGAAATGTGATGCTAGTGGATTCGCAATCAAGGCAGTCTTGAGTCAAGAAGACAGGCCGATAGCATACTTCAGCGAGAAGCTGAATGAAGTGAAAGTGAAATACTCCACTTATGATAAGGAGTTCTATGCTATTATATAGGCATTGAAAAAATGGAGGCATTACTTGATCCCGAAAGAGTTTTTCTTATACAGTGACAATCATGCATTGCAATTTGTGACTCAACAAGAAAAGTTGAATCAGAGACATGTCAAATGGGTGGAATATATGCAAAATTTCACTTTTATGATTAAACATATTTATGGTACTGCTAACAAAGTTGTTGATGCTTTGACCAGGAAGTGTTTGCTATTGCAGGAGTTCAAAGTCAAAACGTTGGGTTTTGATGATCTCAGGGACATGTATAGAGATGATCAGGATTTTAAAGAGGCGTACAAAGAAAATGAGAATCCAATTCTCAGGGATAGAAGCTAATGGACATAATACATGATCCATAAGGATTACTATTTAAGGGTAATCAACTGTGTATTCCGAAATTCTCCATGAGGGAGAATTTGCTAAAGGAGAAACACAGTGAAGGATTAGCAGGACACTTTGGTCACGACAAGACATTCACAAAGCTGAATGAGTCATATGTTTTTCCAGGAATGCGAGAAAATGTCAAGAGATTCATGGACAAATGCATAATTTTCCAGCATTCAAATGGAAGAAGACAGAATGCGTGGTTTTATCAACCATTACCCATACCAGAAAGGATGTGGGATGCAATCAGCATGGATTTCATATTGGGGTTGCCAAGAACACAAAGAGGTTTTGATTCAATATTTGTGGTGGTGGATAGATTTTCCAAGATGGCACACTTCATTCCATGTCAGAAAACCAGTGATGCAACTCACATTGCGAATCTGTTTTTCAAAGAAGTCATTCGACTTCACGGCTTACCAAGGAGCATAGTTTCGGACCGAGACAACAAATTCATAGGGCACTTATGGAGGACCTTATGGAATAATATGGGAAATAACTTTTCATTTAGTTTGGCTTATCATCCTTAGATGGATGGACAAACAAAAGTAGTGAACAGAAGTCTGGGAGACTTGCTGAGAAGCCTGGTGATAGAACACCACAGCTAGTGGGACAACATATTACCATAGGTAGAGTTTTCTTATAATGACTCAGTTAATAGGAGCACAGGGCTAAGTCCATTTCATATTTTCTATGGCATGCAGCCAAGAGGAATTTCTGAGTTGAGACATTCAGAACAAAATGCAACTAGGAGTGCTAGTGCAGAATATTTCGCAGAGGCAATGAAAGAAATTCACAGCCAGGTGAAGGAGCGATTGCAGAATTCAAGCCAAGAATATAAGCACAAAGCAGATCAACACAGGAGACAACTTTAGTTTGAGGTTGGTGATTTGATTCTGGAACATTTGAGAAAGGAAAGGTTCCCGAGAGGAACATATAATAAATTGAAGATGAAGAAAATCGGGCCATGTAGGGTCTTAAAGAAATTTGGGGTGAATGCTTATGAGATTGAATTACCCGATGGGATTGAAATTTCTCCGATATTCAATATCTCAGATTTGTACCCATATAAAGCTGAGGAAGCAGGGACATGAAATGAGAAGCCAGTGATTCAGTGGACAAAGCAGATGCCAGTTGCAGATAATCCAGAGATGGAGTGCATACTGGATAAAAGAGTAAGCAAGAAGACCGGGCGAAAGCAATACTTTGAGTATTTGGTCAAGTGGAAGGGCCATCTAGTTGAAGATGCCAGCTAGGAAAACGAAGTAGAGATCCAAAGGCATGGACAGACCGTATGTGAGCTCATGGACAGGAGCCCATGAATTTTTTCAAGACAGGGAGTATGATGCAGGAGCATCTCAATCGAGCCAACACGGAAGCAAAGGACAACTGGACAAGCACCAATGCAAATTTTGAAATTACCTTGAAATTGATGCACCATCTTAAATAAGATAATTAAGAAGGAGCACCTTTGTATAATGTAAACAGACCTTGAGAAATTCGCTCTCGTCCTTAGTAGGTAGAAGGCAATTATGGTAGTTAATGTAAAGTAGATAGAATTCAATTCTAGATTAGACAGTTTTAGAGCGCAAGAGGGAAATGGGATATAGACACCCTCATTGTGTATTGTAACATTAGCATGAAAATTATTAAGAAGAGCATAGAGGAGAAGCAGAGAGCTGTGTAGCAGACTCCATGTATAGAAGTTCAGAGTTAATATAGAGAAAACTGTGATTCAGACTCATGGTGTTCATATATTCTCTGTGTATGCATCTTTAAATGTTTTGCTCACAATTGTTTTACTCTTTCTATCATGCAATTTCTTTTATGCTATGTATCAATGATTTCTCGTTGAAATGTTTGAAATCTGAGAGAGAGAGTAAGGGAAATTAGTTTCAATTTTTTCTCTATCTGAGCAAGATTTCCTGCAAGGAGTGCAGTTGAATCATCCACAAGGAGTGTGTTGACAAAAGGTTCAAAGATTTCCTCTGAAAGCTTAGGAGAGATAGCTTTTGTTCTCATTTCCACAGAAGTGCAGTCAGGCACAGGAGCCGTGCAAGGAGTGTGCATGCTAAGCGAAGTCTCAGGGTTGTGAACCTGAACAAAGCATTTAGAGACTGTTGTTGTGGGTGTGCACAGAGTTGAAGGTTTTCAACACTTGGAAGTGGTTGAAAGTCTGCCGCAAGGAGTGCGTGCAAGGGGTTTTTCTAGATAAGAAGATTCGTGGAAAGTTCAGAAGGAAGTATACCTTTCGAAGGATTTGTAAGAAGGCATAGTGACAAAGGACCGCAGGAGGACGAGTTCCACGGAGAGAAACACCTTGGTTAGTTGTGCAGAAGTTCTCAGAAGAAGGACGGACGGTTGGAATTCTCTGAAGAGAATTCACGAAGTCCCGTGAGCTGTTAGATCTCATGGAGAAGCATGAGAGTTACGATGAAAGAATCGAAAGGTTCTAAAGCTCAGGAGGATTAGGATCGTAGATCCAAGCCACAAGGGCCATTGGATTTACACGTGGATTCCTATATCATGGTTTCGTGGGTTGAAGTCCTGTAAACATGCAACGGGAATCACAAAATCACGAAACGCAAAGTCCCAAAAAGATAAAAGGATTGTGTGGCCACAGAGGAGTCAACGAGAGGACAGGTGGTACACTATTAACACGGAGTCAAACTCCGTCGATCATTTTGGAGATTCGGGGAGTGAAGTTATGAGCCCTTTTCATTAGGATTCATGATATCGCGAAGTCCGAAGTCCTGATGGAGTAAAGGGGTGTTGAAAGGTCAACCGTGCGAGTGCGTCAGAATTTCAGAATATCAGGTTTCAGGAATCACGGGAACAGGTTACTCGACAATGTGACCACCAAAATCGTGATAAGGAAAATCCCGAAAAGAAAAAGCAAATGGCAACGTTGACTGTTTTTGGGTTTCGAGGATTCAAGAGACCAATGCTCGAAATACGGACTCGTGAAAGCGCAAAATCTGATCTCCTAAGTGAAAAGAGGGGGTCCCATGAGGATTTGCTGTGGGTGCAGATTTTTCGAAAGGAAAATAGAAGAGCCAGTGCAAATCTCTTCGGGTCGGTGTGAGGGAAAGATCCTGTGTTGGCATGGACCTTCCGACCTACAGGTTGAGAGGTTGCGGGCATCGACATCAATTTCCGACATGGTGATTTTTTTGTAAATAAAGACAACAAAAATTATATTAATCTAGTACACAATTACACAACCAATGATGATCCTTCACACCTACTAAAAGGACCTTGGAGAAAATTAGTATCTATGATATACAATTAGTAATGGTGCAAATAATATGATATATTTAATTAATGGGGTTTGAATAAAAAAATCATATGACCCAAGTAGTATGATGTTCAAATCTACTTTTGTGTTGATTCCATTCATGTTTATTGGGAAATATTTAACAATTTCATTAATTATTTTCTTAGAGCCAGTGGCTAGCTAAACAAACCAAGACTTTTCATTCTTACATCTCTTCAATTTAAATTTGTCAACCAAATTAATATTTATATAGCTATGGTTATCTCCAGAATCAATAAAATTAGATATGGGATGATTATGAATCTTACCTTCCACCTCAATCATGTGGGATGGATAGTCTACTTTTCTATTTTCCAAGTTTGCATAAATATCAGGCACACTTTTATCCATGTCTTCCACTATATCATGTTCCTAAAGGTTATGCATAATACACATCATATCTCCTTTTCGAGGACAATATTTATAGATGCGGTCTCCCTCACATACCCAACACTTTATGGGATAATATCTCTACCTTTTCCCCAAGGAATATTTCATATCAGGATCATTTTGTGATTTCTTACCTTGCCTATAGGATTGTGAATCATTCCCAAAGAAAGGTGGCTTGAAACCTTTCTTACTCTGATCCATATTACCTTTCTTTTTGTCATCCCATTTTTTTTGAAAACATGGCCTTTCCTTACTCTACTCATACAAATACTTATCTTTTCTCATGGATTCTTACAAATTCTTGGGCTCATCAAACTGAATTTTATCCTTGTATAATGATCGTAGTTCACTCAGGAATCTTTGAATTCTAACCTTCTCATCCCTGATGAAATCCACGTACCTTATAAGCTCCAAGAATTTATTCTCATACTTTTCCATTGTCATGTTTCCTAATTTAAGCTAAAATCATTATTGCATGTTGTTGTTATAATATGCTCTAACAAGTATTGGTACTAGAAGTATTTATAGAAATTATTTTAGGAAATTCTCTTGTCATCAATATGCTTGAATTTCTTCAACTAGTCTCACCACATGGAAGATTTCCCGTAAAGATGATATATGGTAATATTTTCTTCCATATTTGATGAATAACTTTGCATATGAATGTATTTTCTCATGTCCAACAACCGAGCTTTATATTCTTCACCCTTCATATGCTCTCCATAAAACATGGGTGGTTTGAGCCTCATGAGATCTCCTTGCAAACTATCTAACTCTGACATTCTCTTTTGATGTCTAACCTGGGATCTACTTGGGATTCTCTTTTATTATGAAAATTTAGGAGTTCTTCTGGATAAATGTTTAGGTGAATGGTGATTCCTAATAACACTTCTTTAATGCTTTTCCGCTTTGTAGTAATCCCTCCTTTCATGAGATATGCGCTCTTCTTCATGCCCCACACTGACTGCATGTATTATGCTAGAATCCTTGTTGATTTTTATTTGTAGTTTATTCAGACTTAGTAGCAACTAAGAATTAATTTTATTATGCTCCACTTGAGATATTCTCAACATTTAATTATATTCTTTATATCTTTTCACTTCCTTGTGAAATCTCTTCTTCAACTCTACAGACTCTACTCTGGTTTTGTGTCCACTAGGATATGCTTATGCATTTCTCAGGCTGATATTTAATCCTTTGATTTCATCTCCATGGATATAAGAACCTTGTGCATCATCCATATCTTTATTCCTCATTTCTAAACTTAATTTATGTCCTTCTTGTACCTCTAATTTTGCAAAAATGTGTAGGAAACAATTATTGTTAGAATTATGCATATTGTAAAATATTTTGTTAATTAGGTTACATGTCATCCTTCATATGAATTTATGAATAACACATATGCACTAATATAAATTATAATCCTTCAGATATAGTATCTTCTAGATCATATTTCCAATGACTATACTCATGCCTCATTCTGATTTTTGAGATAAAATTTACAATCTTATAAGTTTTTTCATTTCTACTCAATTGTAACATGTTCTTAGTGGTGTAATTTGTTTGAGAGACCATCTTCTTCCATTTGTAGAAGAAAATGTATATGGAACCATATATATATATATATATATATATATATATATATATATAATGTTTCTAATGGTGAATACACAATAACTTTTAGATTCGTAATTTGATGCTCCAGTCAAATTATGTATAAATAGAGATTTGATAGCTTTGTGATTTCACATTTTCTAAAGACTTCGATTTTTTAGCCAAAAATGACTATCTCTCAAACAAAGAAAAACTAAGAAAAAAATTCCTCAAGACAAAGTTTTCCTAATTCTTGAGGAGGTAAAATGTTGACTAAATAAAATTTTCTAGATTTGTGAATTGGGGTCCCTTTTCCTCCTCTAAAGATTTCAAAGGTCCCCCAAAAGTGCCCAAGAATAGTGGATTTTTCCCTGTTTTAGCATATCCACTCAAAAACTTGTTTAATTTTTTCAAAATCCCAGCTGAGTATCTTCATGCCTTCCTTTTGGACTCTGTATACAAATTTCATCTTTATCTAGGTCTTGGTCATTGAGCACCAACCAAATATTTAAAACCACTAATTTTCATTTACCAGAGAATTGAAGAAAAATTGGTCCATGAACCTCAATGACACTTTTGTATCCTTCATCACTATGGACATACCCTTTAAATTTTGTCTCATTCAGATTTTTTCTACTCTTTCTATAGCCAAAACAGGTTTTGGCTCTAGATTTGTTTTCTTTTTTCTTTTTAATCCTTGTTCCTCTTTGTCATTTCCTTTCCATATTCTCTCTTCCTTTCTCTTCTTTCCTTTTCCTCTTCTTCTCCTCTCTTCTTCTCTTTTCTTTTCCCCTTCCTCGACGATCACTAAAAACCATTCATTGATGGTTGGAGAAATCCTTGTACCAGTGATTGACAAAATACTTTGTATTGACAATAGGAAAAATCCTTCTATCAATGGTTGGGGAAAATTCTCTATCAACACTCAGGGAAAAGTCTCTTTCAATGGTCAGGAAAAAATTCACTCTCGGTGGTTGGGGAAAAGTGTCTTTTGGAAGTTGGGGAAAATTATTTTTCAATGTTTATTGAACTTTGATAAAATCTACTTTATTGGAAACCTCTGAAAAACTACATCGATGATTGATGATTTCCAAAAAACTCCTTTGATGATCTTGGAAAATATACACTTTTTTGGTGACCTATGTAAAACTCCATCGACGATCGGTAATTTTGGAAAAAATCCATTGGTGATCAGTTATTTATGAAAAAATCCATCAGTGATCCATGATTTCGAAAAAAATCCATCGATGATCAGAGATTTCTGAAAACTCCATCGATGATCCCAATGTTTCTTCACATCACTAAATTCATTTAAATTGTAAATTTTAGTCCAAATCCATGTTAGATATAGACCATTGATGTAATATGCCTAGGCTGAACCCAGTTGTAAATGTAAATACAAATGTACGTAAGTTGGTGAGCTGTTTGATATCATTTTTGTATGCACCTTCCACGGTATAGTGCGCACATGTACTACAAAGTAAAATGATAAAGTGTGCACATTCCAGGATACTGTGCGCAACAACTTAAGTGTGCGTGATTTTGAGGCTAGGTAGCCTTTGTGAATATGTTGTATTTTATAGGCTGGTGAGTCAGTTATTATAAGCTAGTATGCTTATGTTTTGATTAGGCCAAAGAGCCTAGATGTTAAAGGCCAGTGAGCCTGTTTTTGTATATGTCTCATAATTAATATAAAATACATCATTGTGCATAGTCCGACCATGATAAGAGAGTATGGGGGACTAAAATCCACTAGTTAGGGAAAGGGGAGGCTAAAAGTTAAGGAAAAGGGATAAGCTAGGGAGCTTAAGACAAAAAGGAATATTATATTAATATTTCTTAAATCATAAAATATGGATAATTATTTTATCCTAAGTTCTAAGGATGGGGACAAGTGGGCCAAAGTAGCTCCCAACATGACAAGTGTCAAGTTGGGGACATGCATACATATAGTTTGGACTTAGTTCATTTCCCATCATTCCTTCCATCATTCAGTCAATCACTCCATCATCATTCACACACTCATTGAGCTATCCTCTGTACCTTCATGTCACTATACATGAATCTGTATCCAAAACTCTACTTGTTTGTCTATCTAGTTAGCTTGTGAGATGAACTGAAGAAGTGGGTTGTCAGGTCTATGGGATATTGAAGAGGCGGGTTTTCAAGCCTGTGAGCAATCTCTATGGGTGAGATATTGCTGGGAATTGATTTCTGAAGGTGCTAAACTTCAACTATAGGGTTATGAGACTTCCTGTCCGACCTATTGTTGAAGCCCGGAAAGGAGGTGGGGTACCCAAAGGACTGTTGAGTAGAGAAGTGACACACTTCCTAGGGTGGGACAGACATGTGGGGAATGAGGGAATGTAGGTTGTTAGTTTGATTTAGCACTTGTGACAGAGTCTTTCCTATTGTCTGAGATAGTCATTCTGGTTAGGAATCCCTTTACCCAGGTGGAGTTTAGTCCCAGCTCGGGAGTGACCCACTGCTGAGAGTGATGAGAAGTGTGGTCTAAGGCTAGGAGGTTCGTGGAAGGTATGCACATAGTTGGTGATATTCTTACCAAGATAAGTGTCAATTGTGTGATAAATTTACATGTTGCATTATTGTTTACGTGTTTATTTTTATGGGTTTATCCTATTTGTGGTTATAACTATGTTTATATTTATGGGTATTTCCTGTATATGCTGCATGTATATGTTTACTGTTATTCAATATGAATCCTTGAATTTAGATCATGTATTTGTCTTTTTACATTTTATATATAAAGTTCCACAAGAGTTCTATGCGTATATGTTTTAATTGTATGCAGTTCGAAAAATTTATGTGGCATAGATCAGTTGGATGCTGGGTTTGTTACAGTATGTTGAGCAGAGAATGAAAGTGTTCTCTGGAGTAGCATGGACCGACCTGGGTGGTCAGGGATGTTACAATATTGCATCAGAGCTTCAATTTTCAACACTGAGCCTGGATGGGCCGAGTAAGTTGGGTGAAGCAAAATTTTACCAAGGATTTATTATAAGTGGCCAAATTTCAAGTTGCAGAGCATCCATGGTAAAGAGTAATAAAAATTGTGTGGAATTGGGAAAAATCCCCAATTTCTGTTGTTAAATTCATGGGAAAATTGAGACATCCATCCAAGTGGTGAGATATTATTGATTTAATATATGTTCTAGCAAATTCAGACCTAGAATTGGTCGAATTTGAAGTTACAGTGAAGCCATAATAGTTGGAGCGAGATTAGTAATTAAAATTCTCAATTCGTGAATTGAGTTTGGGAAAAATTTGTTCCAGAAGTATCAACCCACAGTGATTTGTTGTTGAAGAGATTCAACTGGTGTTATCGGGGGGAAAACTTTAAGCAAAAACCCCAATTTCTGCAACAAAATTCATGAGGAATTGATGCACATAAAAATGAATGTGCGCAGGTGGGCGCACTAAATTTTGGCGCCGCACTGAAAAGTGTTGGTGTGCAGGTGCACGCACTAAATTTTGGCACCATGCAAAAAAATGTTGGTGTGCAGGTGCGTGCACTAAATTTTGGCGTAGCTCAGAAAAATGTTGGTGTGTGGGTGCACGCGCTAAATTTTGGTGCTACATGGAAAAATGTTGGTGTGTGGGTGCGCGCACTAAATTTAGCATTGCACAGTGGGCATAGCATAATATGGTGCACATGGTATGCACACACATAATAATGGTGCACGTGGTGTGCGTAGTATTGATAGAGCACAAAGGAGTTTGCTTGGTGCACTCAAAATGTGGGTATATGTTGTCGTGTGATAGTTTAGTTAATGGTGCACACAAAGTATTGGTGCGTGGTGGGGGCGTACTAAAATTTGGCATCATGCAACATGTAGAGTCAAATGCGCACGAAATATCAGTGCGTGATACAAAAATTGTGTGCAACAGGAAATAGTGCAAGAACCAAAACTGTGCGTGGTGGATATTGGCCCGTGACACAAAGTAGTGCACACCAGTTATTGGCACGATAGAGAAGTGATGCATAGTGGTTATAGGTGCGCAGAGCATGATTGAACTTGTGGTGTTGTTGCGCATGCTAAATATGGTTTTATATATTGAAATTTGTGTGTGCGAAGTCATTTGGATGGTGAAAAACAACAGAAAACCAGTGATTTTCTGCGATATTTTATACTGTTTGAACGTCATCTTTTTGCAATGCGTTTTTGAGGGCCTTAACAACGTTTTTAACTACTCAAAAATCACAAGAACAGAGTAGAACAAGATACACTTTGTCTCTGCAGCTCAAATAAAAGAGTTGGGAGAGATATTTCTAATGGCGTAAATCGTTCGTCAAACGAAGTTTTTATGAGAAAGTTACAACACAAACTGTGAAGGGTAAATTTTAAGACCCAACTAATTTCGAAGAGCCATAAATTTCTTCTTCGGAATCAAAATGAGGTGCAGGAGAAGTCAATGGAAAGATATTTAACCATAGAAGACATTTATAGATTTGGATTAAATTTCTAGGCATGTTAAAAATGTTTAAGATGGCAAAGAAGGTGCCTATAGCATTCCAGACCAAAAACATGAATTGGCCTAGAACTTTAGCAGATTGTAACTAGCATCCTAGAACCCAAAAAGAGGTGAAACTTGGACAAAGTGTTCATAATATGTATATGAAGAAACCCAATTGAGCTCCTATGAAAAATCTAATGGATCAGGTGCAAAAATGCATAATCACAACACAGAGTTGCGCCAAGTTGGAGTGTGATAAAAAAAATTAATGGGAAATTTTGAAATAACCATAACTTTCTTCCCAAGACTCAGAATTAAGCATGGAAGCATGCGTTGGAAAGGTCTCATACAGTAGAATATAATTATTCACCCAAAAAAATTATTTGGAATTAAATTTTCTAGGAAATCAGAAGAAAACATTCTGATATATTATTGAACCAGAATGGTTCATATTTTTCATGAAATTGTTGAGTCAGTTAACCTGACAAAGTTTTGTTGGATGCACATTTTGTAGATCTAACAACAATTAGATCATATCAGTATCAACAAAAAGACCAAACTATTGGAATATGCTCAGGAAACTTACAGTCAGGAAGATAAGATCAGAGGGATGGATGTCCATTTGAGCATTGAAGGAACAAACTCCAATGGACATGGAGAGGAAGGGATGAAAACATGAATATGGTAGATACCATTAAAAATTTGCAGAGGGATGTCCAAAGCCATAAAGTTGATAATGAAAGGATTATGAGAGCCAAGAATAAGCAGGAGGAATTCAACATGAAGTTAATGCAAATATTGATCAGAATAGAAAATAAATTGGATAAGGAGAGTGGCTCAAGCAAATCAGGAAGTCACAGGTATCCCGATGAGAAATGAAGAACCAGAAGTGTTAGAAGACATAACCGTCACTCCTCGAGGCATTCCCATAAGAAGGCACAAAACAAATCAATTCCATCCCCTCTCAGGAAGCATAAGAGGTCTGGGGTGGATGAGATATGAGTAGAAATGAAGAAAATCAAACCTCCTACATTTGATGGTGAGAACAAGAAGGATGAAGATGCAGAGACATGGTTGTTTGGCATGAGAAACTATTTTAAATTGCATAATTATTCTTCTCATGCAGAAGGTAGAATTTCCATCTATCAACTCAAGGGAAATTCATCCATGTGATGGGATCATCTTGTGCAGGTGCAACAAATTAAAGAGAAAAGTGTTACATGGAGGGAATTCAAGAAGTATTTTGAGAAGAAATACTTGAATAAGAGATACTATGACAAGAAAATGAAAGAGTTCTTTGAACTCAAGCTTGGGAGTATGACCATAGATGAATATCAAAGAAGGTTTTTAGAACAGTTGAAGTATGTATCTTTCATCAAGGATGAGACAGTTAAGATTTAGAGGTATTTGAGTGTATTTCCATCATTCATCAGTGAAAAAATACAATATGATGATCCCAAGACATTGGAGGATACCATAAGGCAAGAAAAAATCCTATATGATCAACAAAAATCAAGGCCAACTTTCCAAAACGCTTGGGAAGACAAAAATAAATTCAATATGGATTAAAGAAAGAAGGGAACTAAGCCACCATTCTTCAAAAATAATCCTCAGGGACAACCAAATTCTAGAGAACCCAGAATGATTGAGATAAGGGGGTCAAAGGCCAAGGCAACCACCCATTCAATGTTGGGGTTGTAAAGGAGTTCATATGTTCAGAGATTTTCCTCACAGAGGTGAAAACATGAGAATTGTTCACAATGTATAGTAAGATGAAAGAGTGGAGGACATGGGCATAAATTTACCAAGGATCTATGCAACCCTGGATGACAAGCAAGAAGAGTATCAGTCACATATGATTGAAGTGGAAGGTATGATCAACAACCAAACCATTGCTATTTTAATTGATTCAGGAGCTAGTCATAGTTATATAGATCCTAAGATGGTGGAAACTTTGCATTTTCCAAGAAGCAAACATGGAAAAACTTGGTTGGTGAAAATATCTACCAGAGCCAAAAGAAAATTTAATGAGATGGTTAGGTCATGTCTTATGGACATGAATGGACTGAACACCGGGGAAGATTTGAACATCTTTCCTTTAGGTTCCTGTGACTGTCTAATTGGGATGGATTGGTTGGACCAACATCATGCTATCCTAGAATGTTATAACAAGGCATTTACTTGCTTGGATGAGGAAGGGAGACTAGGGAAAGTGTAGGGAATTCCCAGGGAAGTAACCATCAGAGAAATTTCAGCATTGCAGCTGAAGAAATGTTATAGAAAAGGGTGTCAAATATTTGCAACTCATATGGAAGAGACATTTAAAGATAAGGTGCCAAATTTGGAAGATCGTGTAGTTCTGGAATATTTTGAAGATGTGTTCAAGAAGGTACCAGGGATACCCACAAAGATATACAATTATTTCTCTATAAATTTAATTCATGGAGTAGCTCTAGTTTCAAAGACTCCTTATAGAATGAGTACACCAAAGCTGAAGGAGTTGCAAATGCAGCTTGAAGAACTTCTGAAGAAGGGGTATATACACCCAAGTGTGTCACCTTGGGGTGCCCCAGTCTTGTTTGTGAAGAATAAATATGGGACATTAAGATTGTTCATTGATTTCAGACAGTTGAATACAGTGACTGTAAAGAACAAGTATCCTTTGCCAAGGATTGATGATCTCTTTGATAAATTGAAGGATGTAAAGATATTTTCAAAGATACATCTCAGGTCAGGATACCATCAGGTAAGGATTAAGGAGGAAGATATCAGAAAGACATCCTTCAAGACAAGGTATAGTCATTATGAGTTCACAATGGTGCCATTTGGGTTGTCAAATGCACCCGTTGTTTTCATGTGCTTAATGAATGGTGTTTTCCGAGAATATTTAGACAAGTTTGTAATTGTCTTTTTGGATGAAATTATTATATATTCTAAGTCATAAGAAGAGCATGAGAATCATTTGAGGATGGTGTTACATGTATTAAGGGAGCATCAGTTGTATGCCAAATTGAGCAAGTGCTCATTTTATCAGAAGCAAATTCATTATTTGGGACATATCATTTCAAATGATGGGATAGCAGTGGATCCTGAGAAGATAGAAGCCATTAGAAAATGGTCAGAGCCAAAGAATGTGATAGAGGTTAGATAATTCATGGTCCTTGTAGGGTACTATGGGATATTTATTGAAGGATTCTCAAATATTGCACACCCAATCACTTCCTTGCAAAAGAAGGGTGTGAAGTTTCAATGGACATTGGATTATGAGAAGAGTTTTCAACACTTGAAACAATTATTGACAAGTGATCCAATTCTAAGGATTGTAGACCCAAATGAAGACTTCATTGTATCCATAGATGCATGTAAGGAAGGATTTGGTGGAGTCTTCACTCAAAATGGTTTTGTTATATGTTATGAATCAAGGAAGTTGAAGAATATTGAAAGACACTATGCCACTCATGATTTGGAGTTGGCAGCCATAGTGCATGCCTTGAGGAAATGGAGACATTACCTCATGGGGAAAAGGTTTGAGCTCAGGATAGACCATAACGGTCTGAAATATTTATTTGATCAATCAAATCTAAATGATAGGAAAAGAAAATGGTTATAATTTCTAAGTGAATATGACTTTGATATAAAACATATCAAGGGGAAAGAGAACAAAGTGGTTGATGCACTCAACAGAAGAGTGCATGAACTGCATGCTACAAAAAAAAATTACAACAAGGTAATTTGCAGCAGAAAATTGAAGAATACAAGCTAGATAATGATGAAATTCTCATGTACAGGGGAAAAATTTATATACCAAATTCCCATGAATTCAAAAATCTGATATTGAGAGAAATGCATAATGTACCTTATGTTAGGCACCCAGGTTATCAAAAAACTATTGCAGCTATCAAGAGCCAATATTATTGGCCAGGAATGAAGAAAGAAGTTGTTGATTTTATTTCCAAATGTTTGTAATGTCAAAAGGTAAAGTTGAGCATAGACACCCAGTTGGTTTTCTATATCCATTGCCCATTCCTGAGTGGAAATGGGAAGTTGTAACAATGGATTTCATCACCAAAATGCCCAGAACAAACAAACAACATGATTCTATCATGGTAGTGGTGCATAAGATTACTAAAGATACCCATTTTATTCCATTTAAGCTCACTCACAAGGCATCCAACATTATTGATATTTATATGAGAGAAATTGCTCGATTGCATGATATACTTGAGACAATTGTGTCTGATAGAGATCCAACATTCACCTCAAATTTTTGGAAAGGATTATTTAATGGATTTGCAACAAATTTGAATTTTAGCACAACTTAGCATCCATAATCAGATGGACAAACACAGAGGGTGAATCAAGTGATTGAGGATATGTTGAGGATGTATGTGATGGATAAACCATAAAAATGGGAAGACTACCTACACTTGTTAGAGTTTTCTTATAACAATGGGTACCAAAAATCTCTAACTATGATCCCATTTGAGGCACTTTATGGAAGAAAGTGAAACACACCGATAAGCTGGGATAACCTAGCAGATAAAGTAGTGGTTGGGCCAGATTTAATCAGAGAAATGGAGGAGAAAATGTTGAAAATAAAAAAAAATTTAAAGGCTTCCCAAGACAGGAAGAAAATCTATGTTGATAAGGGAAGAAATCACAGGGAATTTAAAGTTGGGGACCATGTATTCTTGAAAGTGAAAGCCAACACAAGTTCCCTGAAGTTGGGAAATTGTTCAAAGTTGGCAGCTCGCTATTGTGGGCCATTTAAAATCCTAGAGAGGATTGGTCCAGTAGATTATATGATTGCATTGCTTGCATCTATGCCTGTTCATAATGTATTCCATGTATAATTTATCAAGAAATATATACTTGATGCTAATCATGTTATTGATTGGAATGTGATTCAGGTGGAGAAAGAAGGCGCTTTCCAAGTGCATCTGGTACGCATTCTGGACTGGAAAATCAAACGGCTCTGGAATTGAGCCATAGGGCTTGTAAAGGTCCTATGGACCTGGTACGGTCCTTAGGACACTACTTGGGAGCACGAGGATGCTATGCAGGCAGAATACCCACATCGTTTTTAGGATTGTTGAAAATTTTGTTCTATATGTGTACATAATGCACTGAGGATAGTCCATAAATAAGGGGAGGGTATTGTAATATCCTTGGGACGAACCTAGTTGTAAATGTAAATACAAATGTATGTAAGCTGGTGAGTTGTTTGATATCATTTTTGTATGCACCTTCCATGGTATAGTGTACGGATGTACCGCATAGTAAAATGATGAAGTGTGCACATTCCAGGATATTGCACGCAACAACTTAAGTGCGCATGATTTTGAGGCTAGGGAGCCTTTGTGAATATGTTGTGTTTTATAGGCTAGTGATCCAATTATTATAATCTAGGATGCTTATGTTTTGATTAGGCCAAAGAGACTAGATGTTAAAGGCCAATGAGCCTATTTTTGTATATGTCTCATAATTAATATAAAACACATCGTTGTGCATAGACTGACCATGATAAAAGAGTATGGGGGACTAAACTCCACTAGTTAGGGAAAGGGAGTGGTAAAATTTAAGAAAAAGGGATAATATAGGGAGATTAAGAAAAAAAGGAATATTATATTAATATTTATTAAATCATAAAGTATGGATAATTATTTTATCCTAAGTTCTAAGGATGGGGACAAGTGGGCCAAAGTAGCTCCCAACATGACAAGTGTCAAGTTGGGGATATGCATACATATAGTTTGGAATTAGTTCATTTCCCATCATTCCTTCCATCATTCAGTCAATCACTCCATCATCATTCACACACTCATTGAGATATCCTCCGTACTTTCATGACACTATACCTGAACCTATATCCAAAACCCTACTTGTTTGTGTACCTAGTTGGCTTGTCTGATGGAATGAAGAAGTGGGTTGTTAGGCCCGTGGGATATTAAAGAGGCAGGTTTTTAGGCCCGTCAGAAATCTCTCTGGGTGAGATATTGATGGGAATCGATTTCCGAAGGTGATAAACTAGAGCTATAGGGCTCTAAGACTTCATGTATGGCCTGTTGCTGAATCCCAAAAAGGAAGTGGGGCAACTGAAGGACTGCTGACCAGAGAAGGGGCACACTTCCTGGTGTGGGATAGGCATGTGGGGAATGAGGGATTCTAGGATGTTAGTTTGAGTTGGCACCTGTGACAGAGTATTTCCTATTGTTTGAGATAGTCATCCTGGTTAGGAATCCCTTTACCCGAGTGGAGTTTAGTCCCAGCTCAGGGGTGACCCACTGCTGAGAGTGATGAGAAGTGTGGTCTAAGAGTGGGAGGTTAGTGGAAGGTTTGCACAGAGTTGGTGATATTATTACAAATATAAGTGTCAATTGTGTGATAAATTTACATGTTGCATTATTGTTTATGGGTTTATTTTTATGGGTTTATCCTATTTGTGGTTATAATTGTCTTTATATTTATGGGTATTTCCTGTATATGCTACATGTATATGTTTACTATTGTTTCAGTATGAATCCGTGCATTTACATAATGCATTTGTCTATTTACATTTTATATATAAAGTTCCGCAAGAGTTCTATGTGTATATGTTTTAATTGCATGTAGTTTGGAAAATTTATTTGGCATAGCTCAGTTGGATGTTGGGTATGTTACAATATGTTGAGTAGAGGATGAAAGTGTTCTCTAGAGTAGAATGGCCCGATGTGGGTTGTCGGGGATGTTACAATTGATCTCAATATCATCATGATATTGACTAATGATCCACTAAACTTTTCCAAACTCCAAATTCTTCTTTAGCAATCTCAAAAATTATTTTACTTCACCGGAATTCTCTAAACCTACAGATGAATCTTGGGCATTGATCACCAAGTCGAGTGATATGGGATGTCAATTCACCAAACTTCACAATCACCATGAAAATATGAAATTCTACCTCCCAAACCAATTTCTAACTCTGCAACTTATAGATCAATTCCATTAATCATCTCTTGAACTATTATGAGTGCAAATTTGACCTGAATTTGCTAAGAATTTTGGGGATTTCATAATGATTTTACCATTTTCCCAAACTTCAACATAGATCAAACTATGTAACGACAAATATAGCAAATTCTCACTAGTTTTTGGACCATATGGGTGTGATGTTGAAACCTTTGCTCCGATACCAATCTTTGATGTACCCAAATTTATGGTTGGGCCACGTCACTACCAAATCAACTAACATTTGATTTAAATGTGGAAATTATTTTCATCATGAAATACATGCATGCTATTATCATTAATTAATAGAAACATGAATGAAAATGGTTTAAACATGCATAATAGTAAATAAACACACACCACAACATTCATACATACAACATACCGAGTAACTACAACATTATGTCATAACATTAAAACTTGAAAAGGAATAGTCATCAAAACACTTACCTTTAAAATGTTTTACACAATAGGTTGTAGATGAAGGATGTTCCTCCCAACCATAGACTATGTTTCTCTAATTCTCTTAGTATCAAGTCACCCCCGAGACAATGTTATGATTCCACAAGGATAGTCAGGCTCCTACGGGTTTCTACAGTCCACTATAAGTAACTCAAAACCCACTAAAACAAAGTGACATGACTCCTACAACAATTCCAATCTCGCATATTTATTCCCCATTAGTCTGCAAAACCCAAGGGATTAAATTCCCTTCTCTACAGTGCGATCCTTCAGACAATCTCCATCCCCTCTAGGGCTCCAACATAGACCGACCATAAATCTCTCTACCAGGGGATCTAGAAAATCCATCTACAATAGGAGTTCTCACACAACATTTAAAAGAGATACTTAGTAATTTCCTCAATAACAATCACTCACAAACATAACAACTTCATTATCAAGAAAATTACAAACTCAACAAGTTGTTTTCAATACCCACTATGTTCGGACACACTTTCCCAACACTCATCTTTCTTTTCCTCACTCCTAATTAAGGGTTTGAAAGGTATGTAACTTACAATTGGCATAAGTTTTTATTGGAATATCTATTTTTGGTGATTCAAAATTTGTGAAAAAGAGGAAAAATAGGAGAATTATTTGTTTCTCACATGGCTCCAAAGGATTCTCCAAAATTCACTTCACCAACTAAACCTCTAGAGAGCTCAACCATGACTCAAGATGAAATACAAGAGATTTATCACCAGATGGAAAAGAAGATTACCATAAATAGGGAACAAATGGAAAATAAGATCACTGAAAATAGGAAATAGATGGAGAAGAAGATGAATGAAAATAAGAATGGCATGTAAAAGAAGATGGATGAAAATAAGTAAGAGATGAAAATAAATATGGAACAAATGAAACATAATATGGATGAAAATATGAAAATAAATATGGATGAAATGGAATATAATATGGATAAGGAGATGGATGAAAATAAGAATGACCTGAAGGATGAAAATATGGATGAAATGGAATATAATATGAAAAGAAGATGGATGAAAATAAATAAGAAATATAAAAATCCATGAAGGAATTTCAAAATTACATGTCTTCCATGATATTCCATGCTTTGGATGAGAGACTCCCTAGAGGAGATATAAAAATTCAAGGAATTCATGAAAATATAGTTAGTATTCATTTTGAACAACCTACTGATAATAAGAATATTTCAATATGATTTAACTCTAATAGTGGCATTAATTATGGTGGGAATCCTAAATTAAAATTTCCCAAGATTGAATTGAAGAAGTTTGATGGAACATAGATCTTTACTTGGGTGAACCAAATAGAGTAACAATGATAAGAAAAGGATTCACATAAAAACTTTGAACTTTGAGATAAAACCATAACAATGGTATCAATGGGTAGTTAAAAGGAATCCCCTTTTATATCATTATACTCGGGGTTTATTTACAAGAGACTTAGAAAGCACAATATGGGAAAGTTTGGGAACATGAATACTTCAGTCAATTGGAAAGAATCAAACACTTAGGTGATATTGAAGGTTATGGTTCAGAATGTTAGGTATTTTCCACAAGAGGGGATGACATAAGTAATGAAAATTTGTTGGAAGCTTACATGGGTGGATTAAAATAAGACATTAAACATGGTATTTTATTAAGATATCCTACATATATTATGGAAGATATGCAATTTTATTATCACATTCAAGCCAAGAATAAGGATACACATAAGTATACCATTGGAGCATACACAAGAAGTAGAGAACATTTGGGGTTCATAAGACAACCATACCTCAACTGACAAGGTTGAAACCTCAACAAATGGATGAAATAAGAGAAAATGGACTATGTTTCAATTGTGACAACAAGTACAGTAAGGGGCATGCATGCAGTGAGAATAAATTATTCTACATAAAATGTGAAGAGGAATAAGATTAGGAATTGGAACCACCATAATATCTAGATATAGAAGATACTACTCCAACAATATATTTTCATGCATTGGCTAGCATCAATACTCCATAAACCCTCAAGATATATGGATACATCAAAAATAAAAAGGTAACAATATTGATTGATTCTAGTAGTACTGATAGTTTCATCAATTATAGATTAGAAAAATATCTCAATTACTTTGTATATTCTGTACCACAGTTTCAAGTAATGATTTCATATGGAGGTACCATAAATTGTTCAAGGAAATTCCATATTATTAAGCTCAACATGGGTAGCATTTTTTGGACAGCCCTATGATTTCCATCCAAGTTGGTGGTGTTGATGTTGTATTAGGGGTCAAATGGTTATAATAATTGGGAACAAAAACCGTTAATTTCAAGATCATGATATTTTCCTTAGATGACAAGGAAATTGAGATTATAGGTATCCAGGGAAACCCTCTAAAGTGATAAGATCTAACAATGTTAAACAATTACTTGAAAAGGTACACCATAGTGTAATTGCACAATTGTTCTTACTTGATGTTCAAACATCTATATCCTCCTCTTCATTAGATCTCCAAATAGTTATCAACAATCATTCCAAGGTATTTGATGAAATTCCTAACGACATTCCGCCTACTTGAGATCATTACCATGCTATTCATTTGCAACTAGGAAGTGTACCACCTAACATTAGGCATTATACATATCCATATGCACAAAAGAGTGAGTTTGAGCATATGATCCAAGAAATGTTAGAAGCCAGAACCATTCAACCTAGTCAAAGTTTTTTCTCTTCAACATTGGTGATGGTTACAAAAAAGGATGGTTCATGGGGTATGTGTCCAAATTATAGTGATCTAAAAATGAAGAAGACTTGTATTCTTGAAAATATTTGCAAAATTTATTTTATGTGTTAAAATGCAAATGGATCAACTTTGCAACACAACTTTTATAAAAATTACTCATCAAAGATTCATATAAATAGCAGCAATAAACAGTGAATAGAAAACACAAAACACATCAAATGATAAAGGAGTTCACCCCTCTCTTGGGCTACATCTCTTGGTCCAACTTCCAATGGATCTCTTGTATTATTTTCTCAAAGTGCTCAAAAATGTGCTTTACAATGCTCAAAATGCCAAATATATGGCTCCAATGGTTCCAGAACGTCCAAAAACCCCTAGATGAGCTTTTTCAGCACCTCGTTTGGCCAAAAATTGAAGAAGATAGGCTTCTTGGAAGTGCCCCTTCAAACTTCTTGTCTCTGCATCGACAAATTGCACCCTTGTTGGCTCAACCTAGCCCCCACGCATATTTAAGAATTAAAACTCAGCACCGGATGCAACCACACAAACCTTGCAAAATGTAGGATGGTTACGGGCGCACCTAGCCCCTAACCGCCAAGGCTATGGTCATGTGACCCATATGACTGCGCGTAAGTGAAAACAAGGGATAAAGTTTAAAACCATAACCGCGGGGGTTAAAACGCGCTACCACAATGGTCACATGTGAAATATATAACCATGCACATTAACACAATGGTCACACACATACACACACACACACACACACACACACACACACATATATAACTATGCACATTACGATGGTCATATGCAATACAAATATAACCATGGGCCAGGGCTTAGCCCCAACCCGATTCGCACCCCAATTCACATAGTTTAAAACTTAAATATAATCAAATGCATACATATGTTAAGTAACACATGTGGGCACACTGATTGCGCAGCCCTTCCCAAGGCTTTACCCTACCCATAGGTCATGGGGTTGACATCGGCCAACCGCATAACTTTTAAACCAATACATAGGTGACATGTGGCGGCCATTGATTGGGCCACGTGTCGCTATCCCATTCGCTGCAAACAAGCCATGTCACATGCCAACTGTCCACACAACTGTCTGCCATGTGTCGTACGACCTACCACGTGTTGTATGGTCTTCCACATTAGCGTCCGTACGGACTGTACGGACTGTACAGTTAGCATCCCTTTTTTTGCATGTTTGTCATTTTGAACAGAATGCGATATCTCTCGCTCTCAACATCCGTTTGAACCCAAATGAGTTGCTTTGGGTTCATAACGACGAGGCCTATGCTCTTGATCAATTTGAAGCGATTCCAAGCACTTTGAATTTTGAGTAAAATTTGATCCCCTGGATCACACCTCCCCATTGGAAAGCTTTTGGACCTCCAAAAGACTATTTTTAGTCTATCTGAAGATGAGGGTATAGCTCCCTCACCTTTCCAACCTCAGTCCACTTGGATTTTCTTGGATTTGTACCTTTAAGGCCAACTCGAAGATACTCCACATTTCCTCGTTTTGAAGTTTGCATCCTCCTATCAAGGATTGTGTCTTCATGCAGTTCTGTAAGATATTCTGGGGGAAAATCATCTATAGAAGGAATCTGAACATGCTCTCCTTGATAATCAATCAAAGGAGGATCATACAATTTCAAACTCTCAACATTAACAACTGCATACATTTGTATATAAGGAGGCAAATCTAAACGGAAGGCATTGTTACCAATCTTGTCGATAATCTTGAAAGGACCATATCGAATTGGTTTGAGTTTTTTACCTTCTCCTTTAAGCCTATCCTTACTAATGTAAAGCCAAACTTCATCTCCAACTTGGAAACTGTGATCAACACGATGCTTTTCATGTCTCGTCTTGTACTTGGCTTGACTCTTTTCCAACTGTTCTTGCACCATCTGATGTATCGAATGAATTTGTTCAATGAACTTTTCTGCTCTATCAATGTCATATTGACCATCAATAGAAATATCCTTCCCAAAGATAAAATCTAAATGAGATTTGGGCAAATAGACAAAACATGCTTCAAATGGTGATGTTTGAGTTGAAGAGTGCTTAGCTCGATTGTAAGCATGTTGAATGTAGTGTAAATGCTCATCCCAAAGTTTAGGATGCTTGTTGCAATAACCATGAAGAAGATGCACCACTGTTCGATTTACCACTTTTGTCTGACCATCGATTTGCGAATGAAAAGCTGTGCTCTTTTTCAGTTTGGTGCCCATGAGTGCCCATAAACTCAACCAAAAACTTCCACCAAATCGAGAATCCCAATCAGAAATAATGGATTTAGGAAATCCAAAATGCACCCAAACATTTTGAAAGAACATTTGTGCCATTTTCTCAGCTATAACCTGCTTCTTACAAGGCATCAAAATACACATTTTTCTAAATCGATCAACCACAACATAAAGATAATCATGATTTCGTTTAGACATAGGTAGACCTCCTACAAAGTCCATAGAAATACTTTCCAAGGACGAGAAGGAACCGGAAGTGGAGTATACAAACCCAACATTTGATTTCTAGGTTTGCTTGTGGCACATAACGAACATCCTCAAACATATCTCAAAACACTTTCATTCATTTTAGGCCAATAGCAGTACCTTTGCAAATTAGCCACTGTCTTGCCTACACCAAAATGACCAGCAATAAGAGAAGAATGGGCTTCTCTTATTATGTTGATCATTTCACCCTGTGGAATACATAGCTTGCCAAGATGATACAAAAGATTATCATGCACATGGTAATCCAATTCCTCAACATGGTTAGAATGACACAAAGTCTCATATACTTCTTTAAAATCAGTATCTAAAGCATATT
>ML781361.1:403870-451827 GCA_009831015.1 Picea engelmannii | reverse complement strand
GTTGCACTATCCAATCTTAAAGAAGCAAGCTGAATCTTAGTTTCATCATCTTGAATTTTTTGTATCCTACAATACACCTCAATCTGACGAATCCAATTATCTAATTTCTCAGCATTTACTTCTCCATTGTACATTGGCAATTTAAATTTAATATCAAGCTTTAACAAAGGAATTTGTGAAGGAGTTTTACCATGTCCTTTTGGAGAATCCGGAAGAGGTCTTGAATTGGTAGAAGAAGAAGAAGAAGATGGAGGTGAGGGTGGTGGAGAAGCACCATTCCCTCCATTTCCATTTGGAGTTTTATCACCACTATATCCCTTGTGATTTGAAGGGTTGGAGCCTTCACCTTGCAATCCTGTATTCCTTTCCATCAAGATTTTCATCATTTCTCTCATTTCCATGACAGCCTTTCTGAGATCTTTATCTTCTGCAGGAATATGCTCATGACTCTCTTCATGAGCCATACTTGGTGAATGCCTCCTTGAAACTTGCGGTGATGATATAAGCTTCCTCCTTGAAGGATGAGAACTTGGCTCTACAAGTTGACCTTCTCCTCTTGTGAGTTTCAACCTTGTGAGCATCAGAAAAAAAAACACTTGCAAATAATCAAGTCTTCAAAAACCTATGCTCTGATACCAATTTGATCTAAAAATGAAGAAGACTTGTATTCTTGAAAATATTTCCAAGATTTATTTTATGTGTTAAAATGCAAATGGATCAACTTTGCAGCACAAATTTTATAGAAATTACTCATCAAAGATGCATATAAACAACAACAATAAATAGTGAACAGAAAACACATAACACAACAAATGATAAAGGAGTTCACCCCTCTCTTAGGATACATCTCTTGGTCCAACTTCCAATGGATCTCTTGTATTATTTGATCAAAGGGATAAAAAAATGTGCTTTACAATGCTCAAAATGCCAAATAGATGGCTCCAATGGCTCCATAACGTCCAAAAACCCCTAGCTGGGCTTTTTTGTCACCTCGTTTGGCCAAAAATTGAAGAAGATAGGCTTCCTGGAAGTCCCCCTTCAAACTTGCTATCTCTGCATCGAAAAATTGCACCCTTGTTGGCTCAACCTAGCCCCCACGCATATTTAAGCATTAAAACTCAGCACCAGATGCAACCACGCAAACCATGCAAACTGTAGGATGGTTACGGGCGCACCTAGCCCCTAACCACCAAGGCTATGGTCATGTGACCCATATGACTGTGCGCAAGTGAAAACAAGGGCTAAAGTTTAAAATCATAATCCCTGGGGTTAAAACGCACTACCACAATGGTCACATGTGAAACATATAACCGTGCACATTAACACAATGGTCACATATATATAACCGTGCACATTACAATGGTCATATGCAATACAAATATAATCGTGGGCCCGGTTCGCGCCCCAATTCACATAGTTTGAAACTTAAATATAATCAAACACATACATATGTTAAGTAACACATGTGGGCGCACCGATTGGGCAGCCCTTCCCAAGGCTTTACCTTGCCCGGAGGTCATGCGGTCGACTCCGACCAACAACATAACTTTTAAAACAATACATAGGTGACATGTGGCGGCCATTGATTGGACCACGTGTCGCTATCCCATTCACTGAAAACAAGCCACGTCATATGAAAACTATGCACACAACTATCTACCATGTTTCATATGGCCTGCCACATTTCATACAGTCTACCACATCAACATCTGTACAGATTGTAAGGACTGTACAATCAGCATCCCTTTTTTTGCCTGTTTGTCATTTTGAATAGAACATGATATCTCTCGCTCCCAACGTCCATTTTAACCCAAACGAGTTGCGTTGGGTTCGTAACAATGAGGCCTATACTCCCGTTCGATTTGAAGAGATTTTGAGAACTTTGAATTTTGAGCAAAATTTGATCCCCTAGATCATATAGACAACTCAACAAAATTACCATTAAACATAAGTTTCCTATTCCTGTCATTGATGAATTTCTTGGAGAAAAAATATTTACTAATTTGGATCTTCGCTCAAGATATCATCAAATAAGAATGAGGAAGGAAGACAATCCCAAAACAAATTTTACAACACATGAAGGTTGTTATCGCACAGTTTGTAGCTAGGTCAAATGGCTATAAGATAGAAGGCCAAACTAGCATAACAGGAACCTATCCCACCCAATGTCACCATCATGGGGAGGTTCTTTCTCTTTAGGGAGGTTATGCCCAGGGGAGACGCCCCTGGTAACCTAGAGTTTTGAAGAGGCAATGGTTTAAAAGTCAAAGTAAAGTTCCCCCTTCACAGGTCACCACCAAAATAGATAGTCTTGGCTAAACAACCAATAATGAAGTGTAGTCCCAAAGAAGAATACATGCCCGGAACAAAGCAAGACAATATATATATGCAAGCTATGATTCAATAGGTTAGTACTTCAATAGATTATTTGATATCAATGTATAAGCAATTGCAACAATAAATATTGACAAAGTCAATGTTTGTTAATATAGCAATGAAATAATGTTACTTCACCAATAAATATCAAGATGTTATAGCAATCAATGTATCTAATCAATCCCTCACTTAATAAATGCTTAAAACACCAACCAATTTCTTAATATATAAAAGATGTTGCGTCAAGATGAAATAACCAAGTGTGACGACAGCTTTTAGGGTTAGTAGTTAGTTAGGGTTTCAATTTATAAGAGTTTGAGAGTTGTTTCAATCACTTTCACTTCAACGTTAGAGGCTAAGGATCAGTGCCTAAGGGTTATGGAGTCAAAGGTGAATGATGCACAAGTTGAAGGGGATGAGATTCAAAGGACAAGAGGGAAAGGTTTCAAGGTGTTTCAACAATAGGGCCTTAAAGACAGAACCCTAAGGGAGAGAGGCTCACTCTAGTATTTCTTAAGCAGGGCCTCATGCTCTCTCCTCCTTCCTGGCAAACAGCTAGCTCAAAGACAAGTAAAATCAAGACATGAGAGTTTAAAGAGTGAGAGTGTTGCAAAAGCAAGGCTCTTTCATCAAACCCTAAAAGAAAAACGTCCCTAGGTGTAGATAACCTAGGCTTGGGATGTTCTCTTCCTCTTGAAGTTTAAAGGTATGGCTAGCTTAAGGGAAGAAGATAGAATGAGTGTAGCAATGGATAGACTCTCTTCTTCTTCTTCTATGGCTAGAAGGTTTTTCTATCAAGGGACATGAGACAACGACCTACTTGTGTGTTTGTCCCCTAGGGTTTTGATTCAACAATATTTATAAATAGATGCAAGAAATTAAAATACAACCATTCAATCAAGAAGTTTTGCAGAAAAATACTTCAAAATCATCAAGAAAATAGCATGCAAACCCTAGTTGTAAACCTTCCTTCAAGAAAAACACCATAAATTGCCAAAAATATCCTCTCCAAACAAGTGCACCTTCCTCAAAATAGCCAATAACCCTAATAGGGAACAAAAATAAGACCTCACTAGGAGAGTGAGTGGTGATTTATGTCAAAATGAGGATAAAACTCCTCAATATATACTGTATCAATGACCTTTATTTAATTTTAGGTCATAAAAATTAGCTGACAAGGATTTAAACCAAAATCATACTGTTTTTACATTAAAATGTCAAGTTAAAACCCTAACTGAGCTGTAATAAAGGTAAAATCCCCTTTAAGGGAGGTGCTATCCCTTTTTTAGGGCAGATGAAGCATCTAGGAGAAAAACGTTGACCCCCCAGGGGCCTCTCCAACATGCCACACGTGCCACTGCTGCCCAGTTTGCCTCCAAGAACGACCATGAATATGGATGATGTCATGGTAAGGATGGGGGCACTCTGAGCCTTCCAAGGCCAATGTTCCACTGAAAAGGGATCATTCCCCCCAGGCCGGGCTCTGCCTAAGTACCTCTGGTGAAACGTCCTCTTCTTCTCCGGTGCAAAACCTCGGTCAAACACTGTCCTATCTCTGCCCCTCTGATGTGGTCTCAACAACCATCTGATGGTCTCTTCAGCCCCATGGAGGTCCGAACTAATCATCTCCCCATGTGTACCGATCCAAATGGTACCTATCCATCGGGCATGGTCCTACACATCAAAAACTACGCCCTCCATGGGCTCATTAGTCAAAGATATTATAGCAATGTTAATCACATTTCATCATTAATATTATCAAACATATGCATAAAAACCCTAATATATCATTCAATAGCTCAAAGACATTACAAAAACCTACAATACAAGGTCAAGAAAAAGGACAAGATACCCTATTGGGCTAGTATCCATAAGAAAAGGAAAGTTTCCAAGGGGTTTCATACAAGCCATGTAAACGAGGTGAAGTGGTTTAAGGGATGTCCAGACATACGAGTAGAGTGAGAGCTAGGGATGCATGATATTACCTGTGGGTGCCTTTGTAGAAGGCGAGTTGTACCTTTCATGGATGTAATTTTTTCCAAGCACTTTCTTTCCTTTATTCCTTTCTTTATTTGCTTTTTCTTCTTCTTTTTCTTTTTATTCAAGGGCTAACCAGAGGACACTGCCTTGGCATGGTGAACAGAGCTGACAATGTTACCCACAAATACTTTCACAGAGATGATAAGGCTGGCTCGTGTTGAGACCCCCTTTCTCTTGGCCATGAAATCAAAGGTCACTGCCCTGGCGTGGTAACCAGATGGTGGAAATGTCATGTTGTTAGGTACCCATGAACATAATTGGATGGCTCTTTATGAGACCCCCTATCCTCTTGGCTAGGTCTTGTTTTTTTTTTTTTTGGGTCCCTCTTGTTTCTTGCTGAGAGGCCTTTTTTTTGCCTTCTCGGGGTTCCTTGGGTGAAGCATCTCGAGGTTTTATTTCTAGGATTTTATCTTTTACTAGCTCCTTTTACCTTCAGGGCCTTTAACCCCTTCTTCCCATGAGATAAGGTTACCTTCCGGGCCTTTAACCCCTTCTTCCCATGAGATAAGGTGGAACCCCACAATCATATCATCCTAATGCCCATACAAGGGGAATGGGACAGATGAGCGAGAGATGAGATGGAAAAGTGGTGGTATGATGGGAGTGGATGATGGCTCTTTAGAAATCCCCGAGTGGAAAACCAAAACCTATGGGTACAGGCTTGCTAGGGAACCCAGTCAATCTCTTAAAGCATGGTCAAGTGGGCCAATGTAAGATCCAAGCAGTTGTCAGAGATAAAAGGAATTAGATGCATACATTTAAAGGTTATAATGATCAAAAGTGACACATACCATGATACTTGGACCAATTACCTCATGGAGCAAGAGCCTTCTCCAATACAAGACCAAGCCGAAGGTGATGGATGTTGTTGCTGCTGACAAGACAAATTTGATGAAAGAAGAAAAGGATGGTCCCTCCAGGGCCATGCTCAAGTCAATCCTGCTCTCGGTACTTCATGTCTAGGACTTGTGGGCCTCGAGACATGATCTCCTAGTTATCCCTAGAAATCGGGGATAACAAAGGTCATTATGAGTTTTTGGTCATTCCATTTCGAATTACTAATGCAACTTCAACATTTCAAAGCTTGATTAATTCTATTTTCAAGCCCTTAGAAAAAAAAAATTAGTATTTTTTGACGACATACTAATCTACAACAAATATTGGGAAGAGCATGTACAACATGTTGACAAAGTATTACAACTATTGGAAGAGAAACAAGTTTATGCAAATCCTTCCAAGTGTGAATTTGTGGTTAAATAAGTGGAATATTTGGGTCATATTATATCTCATGAAGGTGTAAAAGTGGACCCTAAAAAAATGAAATCTATGAGGGAATGGCCAATTCCAAAAACCTTGAATAAACTTAGAGTATTCTTAGAATTGACAACATATTGCCACTATTTTTTCAAAATCTATGGTCAAATAGAAGAACCTGTAACAACATTATTTAATACAGAATCATTTTCTTAGACTAAAGCAACAACCAAATCTTTTGAAAAACTTAAGGAAGCTATGTGTACAAATCTCATCCCAATCACACCTAACTTTACAAAAACTTTTATTGTGGAGTGTGATGCCTCAATCCATGTTATTGGTGCAGTTTTAATGCAAGAAGGAAGGCTCATTTCCTTTGAAATAATCCAACTTAAAGGATAAAACTTACTCAGACCCATTTATAAAAAATAAATTTTGGCCATACTACATGCAATTCAAAATTGATTCCCTTACCTAATAGGAAGAAACTTTAAAGTAAAAAAAAATTCATGATAGTTTGAAGTACTTATTTGATCAATGATTATCTTCAGAAGAGAAACAAAAATGGGTTACAAATATGCCAGGTTATGAATTTGAAACTATCTACCAAAAAGGAAAACATAATGTTGTGGAATATTCCCTTTCAAGGAAGGAAGAAGAAACAAAAGGTTCACTATGTGCTATTCCTATTTCGCAATCTGATTGGGTGGAAGAAGCAAGGATATAATGGAAGAAATATCAAGAGGTATGCAATATCATTCAAAAAATACAAGAGGACCCTAGTTCATTAGATCATTTTATATGGAAAAATTATTTTCTATGATATCATGATCACCAATATTTATGTAAGAATTACCAACTCAAACATAAGGTCCTCCTAGAATTGCAAACTTATCGCATAGGGGTGCATTCATGATTCTTGAAAATGTACCATAGGATCAAGAAGGAATGATTTTGGGATGGAAAATGATGTTCAAAATCTTGTTTTTGATTTTTTTTTCTACCAATAGAATAAGGGAGATACAATCAAGATGCCAAGTCTCCTACAACCATTATCTATATGAAGTCAATAGTGGAAAGAAGTTTCAATGGATTTTATTACAGGTTTACCCAAATTCAAAGAAAATATTGTCATCATGGTAGTAGTTGATCAACTGAAAAAGTATTCCCATTTTTCTCTCTATATCATATTTTTAAATAAAGTACAGTAGCCACAACATTCATGGAAATAATTCAAAAGCTACATGGAGTCCCCAAGATCATTATAAGTTATAGAGATCCAATTTTCATTGGAAATGTTTTGACTAAACTATTTTCTTGTTCGGGTACTCAATTGGTTCACAACTCATCTTACCACCCTCAATCCAATGGGAAAACTGAGATTGTGAATAAATTTATAGAAGGATATATTTGTTTCTTTGCATATGATAAAAAGAAACAATGGGTCAAGTGGTTTCCCTTGACATAATGGTGGTACAACATATCCTTCCATACTTCATAAAAAATGTCCCCATTTATGGCACTTTATGGGTATCATTGTCCATCCATTACATCACCCTTGAAAGGGAATACAAATGTTCAAGTAGTGGAGGAATACATAGGGAAGCAACAAGAGGTTCTCAAACTATTGAAGGACAACTTGCTTATGACATAAAATAATATGAAACAACACACAAATCAACATCGCAATGAAAGGGAATTTGAAGTGGTGGATTGAGTATTTTTGAGGCTACAACCATATAAATAGATGTCCATCTAGTAGAAAAATAAGGAAAATAAATTAACACCTAAATATTATGGCCCCTATAAGGTTTTTCAAAGGATTGGAAGTATGGCTTACAAATTGGAGTTTCCTCCATATTCACGTGTACATACAGTCTTCCATTTTTCTTTATTAAAGAAGGTAATCGAAAACAAGATCTCAGTCCAAATATGTTTTACCAAATATTAATGAAGAAGGAAAAATCATACTAGAACCGAAAAAAATACTTGAAAAATGGATTGATTAGCTGAGAAATCGAGCAATTACAAAGTACCTCATCAAATGGAAGAACCTACCAATGGAAGAGGCAACATGGGAAGATGAGTTCTTCATGTAGAAACACCATCGATTGGTCAAGTGTTGAGGATTTTTTTTTTTTGAAGGGGAGGGTCATGTTAAAACATGGAAAAAGCCCCATGTTATGTGTAAAACCCCTTATTAAGACCTAGATATTGAATTATTACATTTATAGTGTTATAATTGTATGTCAACTAGAAACCTTAATGGTACCATTTCATTATATTTTTACCCTTTGTATCCTATATATACCAAGGAGACCTATTATTAGGATCATATTATCTCATCTCATATTGTTTTTTGAATTAGATATATTGTAAAAGGAGGTTTCCCCTTCGAAGTGGACTTCATTTATTGACCTTTTATCATTTTTAAGGCATTGTATCATAACAAATCTCTTGTAAAAATGATAGACTAAATTAATAAATCAAAGAATGAAAGAAATAAAAGAGAGAAGGGGGACAAGGTTTATGTGATAAAACCCTAATGTGGGGAAACATCCACGAAAGATGATCTTCTATTATTCAGGTAAACTCTCCAATCTTACAATGCAATAACCTCCCCACATATACATTACCTCACATTACATGTTCACACCTAAAGGGCCTCCTTCAGATTTATTATATATGATAGAGTGAAAGGAGAACAATTCCCATGATGCATGTGGGATAAACCCTTTTTACAAGATAGATAGTTATTGAAGAATAACTTTACAAAATGTCATATGCATGTACATGATACCACTAGAAAATCCTTAACACATTCTAGCATCCCCTTAATGATAAATAGAGATATAGAATCAAAATTGGAAGAATATTTTATTATATTAGCATTCCCATTTGATGACAACTTCCCACATCCCCAATAATTTATGATACCATTCAATAGAGTCACAATATTTCTTTCCCTAGATTATTATTATACATTCAACCTTTTCTTTTAATCACAAAATGGTGTTTAAATCTATCCTAATTTATTTTTTTAACAATTTGTTTATGTTATAATCACACTACTTACATCTAAAATATATTGGTTTATTGGACTTAGGGTTTTAGGCTTTCCTAATAACGGAAAATATACATGGAATTATCCATGTATTCTTCCCTCCTCAAACAAATAGAGAATCAACAAAAAAAAAAATGATTAATTTCATCATGAGTATGCATGACAAGTAGGAAGCCCATTTTAACTTTATAGAACACCTCAAACTTAACAAACATACATAGATATAAAAAAACAACCTAGTTTTGTTTTTTTTCCATGTATTGTTTAATGTATTGTTTAGTCGCACATGTAGAACTTGTAAATATGGATTTTCCAATTTGTAAGAAATTATTAACTAATTGTACATGTCGAAGTAAAATAATTTATTGCATTAGTAATCAATATATAAATATTAGGAAGTATTTTCTCACTAGATGGACATGAACAAAATTCTCCCGCTTGAACACCATACACCATGAACACCATACACCATACAACTCACTAGATGGACATGAACAAAATATTATACACCATACAACTCACTAGATGGACATGAACAAAATTCTCCCGCTTGATGTTCTTAGATGTACAAACAAAATGAGGTAGAAATGTGAAGTAAAATAATTTATTGCATTAGTAATCAATATATAAATATTAGGAAGTATTTTCTTATTATACACCATACAACTCACTAGATGGACATGAACAAAATTCTCACACTTGATGTTCTTAGATGTACAAACAAAATGAGGTAGAAATGTATTGTTTTGGGATATATAATCTATCAAATATAACTATTTATCAGGATTGGTATAACACTTCTTCCTATGATTTGCCAACTTTTTTGATGTTGAGTCTCGTTACTTATAGTTTTTTGAAACTGAACAATGACATTTTTAGTCTTATTATTTGAAAAATAAGGGTAAACAACATGTATATTATCAATAAAGAGTGATTTTTTTTTGTTAAACTAATATACATGTAGTTCTTTACTCATTTTACATCTTTTTGTAGTTTCTTCTTATTTTAGATTGAGACAAATTAGACAAATCACCCTTCATAGATTCTTTGATATATTAACCTCATGTATATTATCAATAAAGAGTGATTTTTTTTTGTTAAACCAATATACATGTAGTTCTTTACTTATTTTACATCCTTTTGTAGTTTCTTCTTGATTTTATATTGAGACAAATTAGACAAATCACCCTTCATAGATTCTTTGATATATTAACATCATGTATATTATCAATATCAATAAAGAGTGATTTGTTTTGTTAAACTAATATACATGTAGTTTTTTACTCATTTGGCATCCTTTTGTAGTTTCTTCTTGATTTTAGATTGAGACAAATTAGACAAATCACCCTTCATAGATTCTTTGATATATTAACATCCTTGTAATGAATATTCGAGAGTTTACTAAAATCTAAATGCAAAAAAAACCCTGGAATTACCACTTAAACTTGGATTTTTTTGTTTTTTTGAAAAAGTAGCCCTTAGAAAAAGTTGTTGATACTAGTATTACCGTTGTTCAAAAAATGACCAAAAAACATCTTTTAGAAACCCCCCACATACGATTATTTCATTGAAATTTAAAAAGTTAAAAAAAATAGCATAGAAAAAAAATGATACTAGTCGCACCACTATTTGATTTGGGGTCATATTTCAAAAATATTTCACCAAATTAAATGGTTTTCGACCTATAGTTTTTTTAGACAATAATTCTCGCCAAGTAGGTAATCATGTTCTATTTATTTTTCTAAAGGGGAAATAAAGGAAATGTAAGTACCATGTTAATGAAACAAAAGGTGGCATAAAAACATTTCTATTATTTTTCTCAATAAGTACTCTAACATTGAAAGAAACCTTTCAACTATAAATATCAACGAGAAAAGAAAATCAAGTATGTAGCTTGACAGCATTAGCATTACAAAGGTTAAAGAGTTATTTCAAAACCATATAGGGAAGTTATAAAATAAGGACCTTATTCATCTCTCCAATAAAATTTTAGGGAAAGAAGTGTGCATTTTATATGTCAAAGAAGTATGCATTTAATAAATGCTTTGGCATATAAAATGCATACTTATTTCCCTAAAATTTTATTGGAGAGGTGAATAATGTCCTTATTTTATAACTTCCCTATATGGTTTTGAAATAACTCTTTAACCCTTTGTAATGCTAATGTTGTGAAGTTAGATTCTTGATGTTCTCATTCATGTTCATAGTTGAAAGGTCCATGTTTTTTTTTTTATCTTTGAACTTGTCAGCAACATTACTTGTCTTTGGCATAGGGATATTCGAGTCTGCAGGTTGCACGAGAAGTGCCTAAGCGCAGCACACAGAAGAAGTCCTTTTCGGACTTAAAATCAAGCGAGAGGGCATTTCATTCTTCAGCGGAAAGGATTCAACGATAGAGTAGAACAACGATTGATGGGTAATTGCAGATTAACCGAGTCATGTCAAGTATAGCGCTAAATTTTTTAAGGAAGTCAACGGTCGGAATCCTTTGGGAGGCACTCGCGAAGTTACGAGGGACGTTGATCGCAAGCAGTTCAAGCGCAGTGTTATTTCTCAAGCTTGGGGTTCGTGAGTTCGAAGGGCAGACCATATCCCTTTGGTTGCGCGAGATTCTGAGTTACAAAAAGTGTCTGGAGGAGGTCAATTGTCGCTAACCATCGCGTCTCGGGACTTCGCAAAGGGAGAATGCCAAAGTCTGATACTCCAACTCGCAAGGTCACGAGTAGCGAGAGGCGCTAGTACTTGGGCCCTAACCAACGATTACATATGGAGAGTACTGACCAGAAAGGGAGCCCTACCCGTATCGCCGTCTCGGGAAGCTGGAGTTGAAGAAGAGGAACCAAGGGTCTCCGACTCGCGAACCACGAAATGAAAAGAACTTTTGATGACGGGCCCACAGTATCGCCAAAAGTGTTCCGGGCCTTCCAATCAAAAGAGGGGTACATGATGCGCAATTAAGTTCTCTCGCCCCTTCGCGCATCACGACTTCAAAGAGAAAGGATCAACCTTCTCCCAGCCTCGAGGCACGAAGCGCCAAAAGCGCCCAAGGACGGGCCCACAATATCGAGAAGAAGTCTCAACCGTTCATCCACAAGAGACGCCTGGCGCGTACGATTAGGCTCCTCTCCTTTTCGCCCATCGCAACTTCAAAATGCAAGAAGCAGGTCCATCTTTCCTCGATACACGAAATGACGAGAGTGTCCAGGACTTGGGGCACACAACATTGTTAGGAGAGTTCAGAACCGTCAAATCCAGAGGGGTGCGTAGCGCTAGATTAAGTCATCTCGGCGTTTCTCTCATCGTGATTTCAAGAAGAAAGGATTAACTCCTTCCGTTCGTGAACGCGGAAAGCGCTCTCGGAATAAACATGGGGTCACAGCCCGTGGTCATTTGGGAAATAAAGGAACTATGCTGAAAGGGGCCAAAGGCGCTGAATCCAGTCACCAAAAGGATCGTCTCGATCTCCAGGTACCATCTGATACGATCCCTCTCTTGGCCTTCGCTTGGAGTAAATAAAGGCGAGAAGGGGTGGGTGAAACCTCTCCTCATGCATTAAGTGTAAGGTATGGAAGGTCTGGCAAGCGGTCCTCTTGAGAGGGTCCTGTGTACCCAATTCTTTAAAGAAGCCATGCCGAGTCCTCGACTAACCAGAGGATGTTTTCACATGCTAAATCAACATTTAATGGCTCAACTACTCCCCCTGCAGGAGCCATGCACAGTTAAGGTGGAGAAAGATAGAGAAATCCGGTCCAAATTTGGCTGAAGGGACACCGAGCCTTGGATGACCAAGGACACCTATGTTAGGCGATTTTCCTGAGTATATAGACTCAGTCTTTGTATTTTGTAATGGATCGATGGTTGAGAAAGGCTCCCGATTGTAAATTTTTGATGAAGCGCTAGACACCCTAGTTAATGTATAAGGCATTTGAGACTTCTTACTTTATGGATGTCAGCCTCTTTTCCATCTCTTGTATATTGTGTTAGAACAACTCGAAATTGGAGGATCTAGTCGAGTTGTAGCTGTTATAGGATGATGTAGGTTGGATCACTGCAACAATTACATTGTTTCTAATCGGTTCCTGTTATTTTCATAGCGCTGAACGAATTAGAATTGGAGGATCCAGTTGATTCACTCTTCAGATCCTTGAAGCTCCGGACCAAGAGGATCTTGGCTTCTAAGTTTTTCATCCTCAAGCTTCTGAAGGCTTGTCTCCCAAGGTAGTCTTGCTCGCCCTTCTCACAAGTATTCCCTCTGTCACTCTTTAATCCATTTACTGACAGAAGTTGGATCAAGACCTCCCTTGCTGCATACATACCAGACCTGGTCTCCTGAGTCAAAGTTTTATCTTCTTGAGTCTTTACCCATTTGATCACCCCATTTATTAAATCGTGACATAAACTGATGGGCGTCGGTCTCTGCTCCTACTACAATCCAGGGGTGACTTTCGATGCTAACAAAACTTCCTTCAATGTTATTGAGAAAACTAATAGAAATGTCTTTATGCCACCTTTTGTTTTATTAACATGGTATTTACATTTCTTTTATTTCCTCCTTATAGAAAAACAAATAGAACATGATTACATACTTGGCGAGAACTATTGTCTAAAAAAAAACTATAGGTCCAAAACTACTTAATTTGGTAAAATATTTTTGAAATATGACTCCAAATCAAATAGTGGTGCTACTAGTATCTTTTTTTTTCTATGCTATCTTTTAAAACTTTTTAAATTTCAATGAAGTAATCATATGTGGGGGGTTTCTAAAAGGTGTTTTTTGGTCATTTTTTGAACAATGGTAATACTAGTATCAACAATTTTTTATAAGGACTACTTTTTCAAACAAATAAAAAAATACAAATTAAAGTGGTAATGCCATTTTTTTTTTCAAGGTCTTTCTTGTTTATATTTTTTCTTTTAGAGATGGCTCTAGCAAAATCAATTTTTTTCATTATCTAGTTTTATTTTTTCATGATTATGATAGGGCCAATTTATTTTTACTTGTTTAATTATTTATTCAAATAATTATAATTAGTTTTTTTTTTTCTTAAATAGATGACCAATTATTCAAATCTCACCTTAATTTTCTCATTGCTAACAAATTTGATCGAATTTCTCCTTAATGTTTTAAAAGGAAAATACAAATTCCATAAATTTTACAAAATTGTTTACAATTAATAAGATAATTTCGTTTAACTAAAAAAATTCAAAGCATTTAGTGAACTTCTACGCAGTTTTGGTCCATTTAACTTTTTTGTTTTGTGAAATTTTCGGCATTGACATTCACATTTCTACCATGCATAAGATAATTTCCTTTAATTTAATTTTTTTTAAAACAATTAGTGGAATTTTCCACAATTTTGACCCAAATTTATATTTTATTTTATTTTTTTTAATTTCTAGCATTTACATTGTTGCCATGATCAAAATGGCCCAAAATGAGGTCAAATTTGGTGAATTTTCACCGAATTTCCCTAAAGATTTAATTTTATTTTTATTTTTTTATAACAATTCCAAGAATAAGGGAGTGGTGCCAAATATTGTGAGATATTTGACATGGAAGGAGGGGGGCTGATGCCCAACATTTTCCCCCATTCTTGAGGAAATTGCCAACATCTTCATTGCTCCCTCCATGTCCAAAATTGCAAAAAAATGCTCGCATTTTAGCTAAATTTGGTTATAAAAATATCAATAATGATTTGGGGGGGAGGGGGAGGGGGAGGCGGAGGGGTGGGAGGGAGGCTGAGGATTCCTTGCAATGTTAATTTAAAAACCATTAGAAAGAATTTGCTAAATTTTACCAAATTTAGCCTAATTTGGAAAAAAATTGAACTATTTTGTTGATGGAGGCAAAGATGTTCATGATTGAAAGCACCCTTTAGGTGTGGTCATTTCCTTCCTTTCCTTCATGCAAGAAATTTCATAAAATTTGACCAAAAAGTGGATAACATTTGGCTAAAAATGGGTGAAATAGTGTCAAATTTAAACCATGGGGAGGGGGCTTGGGAATCAACTAGGGTGAAAATGATGGGAATTTCATAACATTTGGTTAAATTTGGCCATAATTTAACAAAACTTCACTATATTTGCACTTAAATTTTGCTAAGATTTTGCAAAAAATTGTCAAAATAAAGGAAATTATCTTCTTATTAAACTAAACACTAAATTTATGAAATTTCTCCTTTAATTTGATAACATGAAGGTAAATTTTTAATTATATTTTGTAGAATTGAAGAAATTAATGTGAGATCTGTGTGATTTTTCATCCCTTTCCTAAAACAAATAAAAAATATCCTAAATATAACCATTAAAATAATTTATACTAAAATCACTTAAAAAAAATAGAGAATGAAAAAAGTAGACCTATTCTTTCACCTTTAAAAGAAAAAATAAAAAAACAAAACAAAACAACAATTGAAAAAAGAGGAACACAATGGCATTACGATACCAACATTGAAAATACTTTTTAAAATAGCCATGGAAAAACAAATATCAATATCACCAATATTAAAAAAATAACTTAAAAATGACCTTTTAGAAAACACCCAAAGAAACATAACTACATCAACACTAAAAGAGTTTAAAAAATAGCATGGAAAAATAATCATTATAATGGTAGTGCTATTTTTCAAAATATGACAAAACAATCTCATTGAGAAAGGAAGTCTATAGGTTCCCATCAAGTGAGTGCCTGTGTTACATATTGATTATGCTAAATTTAAATTGTTTCCTTGCATGCACTCCATAACCTTTCTATCATCAAAATGGTAAATTATAACAAACTATAATTTTAACAACATATGATAGATTATATGCATTCAACACCTAATTGAGAACCCATTTCACTGGGGAGGGTGGGGATTCCTTGCAATGCCAATTTAAAAATTATTAGCAAAATTTTACTAAATTTGATTAAATTTGGCCTAATTTGGAAAAAGATTAAGTTGTTTTTGTTGATGGAGGCAAAGATGTTCATGATTGAAATCACCCTTTAGGCGTGGTCATTTGCTTCCTTTCTTTCATGCAAGAAATTTCATGAATTTTGGAAAAAAGTGGATAAAATTTAGCTAAAAATAAGTGAAATATTGTCAAATTTAAACCATGGGGATGGGGCTTGGGAATTTACCAAGGTGAAAATGATGAGAATCCCTCCCATGATGGGAATTTCACAAAATTTGTCAAAATTGGGTTAAATTTGGCCATAATTTAACGAAACTTCACAATATTTGCACTTGAATTTTGCTAAGATTTCACAAAGAATTGTCAAATAAAGGAAATCGTTTTCTTATTACACTAAACACTAAATTTATGAAATTTCTCCTTTAATTTTATAACATCAAGGTAAAATTTTAATCAGATTTTGTAAAATTGAGGAAATTAATGTAAGATTTGTGTGATTTTTCATCCCTTTCTTAAAAAAAAAAAAAATCTAAATATAACCATTAAAAAAAATTGATACTCGAATCACTAAAAAAAATAGACAATGAAAAAAGTGGAGCTATTCTTTCACCTTTAAAAGAAAAAATAAAAAAACAAGACACCAATTAAAAAGAGAAGAACAAAATAGCATTACTATACCACCATTGAAAATATTTTTAAAAATAGCCATTGGAAAACAAATAGTGTATATCAATATCACCAATATTAAAAAAAATGACCTTTTAAAAAAACACCCTAAGAAACATAACTACATCGACACTAAAAGATTTTAAAAAATATCATGCAAAAATAATCATGATATTGGTAGTACCATTTTTCAAAATATGAAAAACAATCGCATTGAAAAAATAAGTCTATAGGTTTCTATCAGGTCGGTGACTATGTTACATATTCATTATGTTACATTTAAATTATTTCCTTGTATGCACTCCATAACCTTTGTATCATCAAAATGGTAAATTTTAACAAACTATAATTTTAACAACATATGATAGATACTATGCATTCAACGCCTAATTGAGAACCCATTTCACTAGCATAATTGTTATTTGACATGTGATTCACCCAATACTACTACATCAAAGAGCTCTATCATATTTGATTGAAAGACTGCTTCTCTGGCATGTGTGATGTTTTTTTGATGATTTTGCATCATATTTTGTGTCATAAGATGATGTAAGGGATGAAAAACATATGCAAGAATGAAGAAAACTCAATGAAAAATATCATCGATAAAAAATAACGATGTAGAAATTGACCTTTTTGTTGCATTCCCTCCATATGTCAAAAATAAAGTGAAAATCCAAGGTCACTTTCACTTCATTTTCTCTTGATCTTGTAGGGAATATCTTGTTGGACTAAGATCTACAATGTCAAGATGGATGATTGGGACTTGAAAATACTAGTAGTGTTGTGGGAATATAGGACCACATGTAAAACGTTGACAGGATAAACACCATTAAGATTGGTGTATGGGTAGGAAGCAATGGTGCCATTAGAATTTTTGGTACCCAATCTGCGCGTAGCAACAATTACCAACACAAAAAAAAGAGGTGCAATAGAGGAGAGGCTAATTAAATTAATGGAAATGGAAGAGGAAAAGATACAAGAAGGATTTCACCAGGAAGTACAGAAAGCAAGAGACAAAGTTGACATGACATACATATTAAAAAGAAGAGTTTGAAGGAGGGAGACCTAGTTCTACTCTATGACAGTAAATGTTTCCAACACCCTGGTATGTTTAGAATACATTGGATAGGGCCATATGAAGTAAATACTATCACATAAGGGGTATATGTACAACTAAAGGACTTGGGAGTAACATAATTGAAAGGAATGATCAACGGTGGTCGACTGAAACTGTACAAGGACATTCGAACTACTAACCCTTAAAAGTTACAGTGTAGTAAGAAAGACATTTATATAGTGTACTATAGTAGATATTAAGAAAGAAAAATTATAAAAATAAAGACAAAAATAGAAAACGGAGAAAAGGAATAAAAAAGTAGAGAAGAAAGAAAATACAAAATATGGGAAATATCACATGCAATAGATGGTGGAATCAACACGACTGATTCAAACACCCTCCCGTCCTACGGGGTCTCGTGTGACCTCTCGATCTAGGATTGATTTACATAAGAGACGAAGTGGCTCTCAGGTTCCCATTGAACCCTTAGAATTCCTTACAACAAGCCTTTTATTTCAACACCTGCACAAAAATTTAGGTTCACGAGGGTGTTTTTACTCCAATGGAGGTTCCACGTGACCTCGGGCCAATACCTGGGGCTTAAAATTTTAGAAGAAACAACTTTATCACTCCGCAGATTCGAGATTCAATATTTTTTACCTCAACACATTCCAAAACCTTTGAACGCTGAACTTGTGAATCCCCAGACTAGCACTTCAGAACTTTGAGCTTCGAGAGTTTTTACGACACAATACTCCAAATCCTCCGAATGTCAAATTGGCAAATTCCTGGAGGGCCCACAGATCAAAGGTCCATAATTTTCCCAACATCCAATGGTTGTGATATACTTCGGAACTCTAGGATTCTATACTTTTAACTCCTAATCATCACTAGACTCCTGAATCGCCGAACACCGAAGTGGTGAAGGGTGGAAATACACAGTCCACATGTCCTTGATAACGAACAACCTGGATTAAATCCATCCTTCGAGACTTCAGGCCTTTTCACACCAAAGTAAATTTGGCTCACAATCCTCTGGATATCTTGACTTCTAGACACGTGATAATCCACAGACACGTGTCCTTGAAAACCAATGGTCTAGATTTTCTCTAGTCTTCGGGAGATCGGGGTATTTCACTCCTCCACAACACACACTTAAAAATTGTCGGAGAAATGAAGTCTGGAGGACTTAAGGGTTATTGTCTGTGCTTCTTACCTGGATCCAATAGCTGTGCGGGGTTCTAACTCCCCCCTAACATATCTCATATGTACAGCTCGAAAAAAAGATAAATTCTCTTCCTTAAGCTTCTTCACTTAAAGAACTCAGATTCTGGCGCACACGTTGCGCTTTCTCTCCTGAGTTTTTCTCTTAAAAACACTCTAACCTTTTGGTGCACACTTGTGCTTCACTTACAGTATAGAAATTAGACTTTTCTTTCCTTATGTACTCCTTGCAAAGGATTTGCACACTCTTGTGTTATCTCTCCTCTGAGCTTCTTCAACACTTAACTAAGTGTTGGCTCTATGCACTCTTTGCACAAGTCTCCTCTCTGAGATTTTATACTCGTATGATTAGATGAACACTCCTTGTGCTTGCTCTGTGTAAACTTATGCAATCTCTCTTGATATTCTGAACCTGTAATGGTTCGGCCCTTGCACTCCTTGCATGGGAACTGTGCACTCCTTGCACCGAGATTTCAGAAGAGAAACAATTGAAAATTAAATAAAAATTAAGGATTCATTCGACAAGCCATTTAGATGCATACACAGACATAAACCACATAGATAATTAACACAACAATTACCCAATTACTCAAAGAAAAGCATGCCCAGAATTCTGAAGGAAATTCTCTTCTATTATATTCCTTCAAAAAATATTTACAAGGAGTTAAACAACTCTTAATAGCTTTTAGCTTCTGCTCTAAAACACTATTAACAAAAACCGCATTTGGGCCTTGATTACATAGATTTATACATGAGGGGGCTTCTCAATCCTTCTCTCCAGACTATCTTAGTGATTTCATATCAAAATTAAGAATCCTATGACCAAGGCTTATTATAGTAAATGACATATTATAATCTAGATATGAGTTGGTGCTCAAAATCTGTACAATCCTATAAACATTAAAAGAAAATACATTCCTCTAGAGAACATAAAATGGCTCAAGATTCAAGATCTGTCGGCCCTTGACCAAGTTTTGAGGAAACAATGGTTATGTTTGACCATTTTTGGGACTTCAACAGGATGGTCAAAGATGGAGCACCTAGGCGGAGCGGAGATCGCGGGATCTCACTCAATTTGTAGGCTTGGGGAGCCAACAAATGGTTTTAGGGTTTATGTAATGGGTTAATGGATGTCATCCCATGGGTTTATCCATGATTAGGCCTTTTTGTAAATGTATAAATAAGTAGCTAAACGATGTAAGAAGTACTACTAGTTATTTATTGGCTTAGTGCATGACTAGTTGGCTTTGTGCAAAGAGTATGTCAAGGCTTGTAGAGCTAAGTGAAAGTGTTTTGTAAGTTGATTTGTGCACATACGTTGTATGTAAGGCTTTGTGTTAGTAAGGAGTTGGCTTTGTGCCTTGACTTGGTTTTGGGGAAGGTGGATCTAGTGCACTGTGGATAGATCACCTGCCCAGTGCGAAGTTGGCTCTGTGGCTTTGTGCACAGGAGAAGATGAATGTAGGAAGATTGAAAACTAATAAAGAAGAAGAAGAAGTTGGTGGATGTAGCCCCACACTGGAGTGAATCACGTATATCCTGTGTTGATGTGCCTTGTGCGATGTTTTTGATGTTGTTTATGTTGTCTATCTATTAGTGTATTGATATTTATACATGTTGGATAGATGTATGGATGATTAGTGCTATATTGATGGTAAATGAATGCTATATTTGATTTAATGCTATGTGCTAAGTAATGGAAAGCACTTGATATTTATTGTTACTGTGTTTTTCTATAATAAGGGTTTAACCTGTGATGTGAATGAGACTCATAAACTAATGCATATTGTTGGATAATTCCTCTGTTAAGTGTTGTAATCATAGATTTGTGTCCCATCTTGGTTGTACACACTTAAGTCCTACAACACCCCTTGCCTCTACCTTAGGTGAGATTTCATCTGCTCCACAGGTGTTTCCAAAAGGGCCAATAGTTAGGGTTTTTTTGGTGCGTTGTTGAAGCGTTGAACCTTGGGTCTGCCCCTGTGTCAACAAATGGTTCCATTGGTGGGACTTGAAACTATGATTGTTGGGAACTAAAGAAAAGAGAAAGCTCTGTGCATAGATCTGTTGTTGTAGTGCACCGTGTTTTTCTTGACTTGCGAAGCTCTGTGTTAAGAAAGAAACTGGATCCAAAGAAAAGAGGTAAGATCTTAGGGCTTTGTGCTTTGGCAAAGGTAAGATAAGTGGAAATATTTTCTTTGAAGGTATGAATCTAGGTATGTTTGATAGATTTTGTCCTAGTTTGAAAACTAGGGCACAATTAGAAGAAAGAGTTGATTTGAATAAATTTGATAGAAATAGAGAAAAATATATTTTTTTTAAGTAAAAAAGGGATAGTACCTGCTATATTAAGTTGACAGAGAAACATAGACAAAAATACACAGATATATTGTCGTCCTGAGCCACCAAAAATGTTGTCGTTTTACCGAAAATCAACATAGTTTGGGGTGAAATATGTATAGGAAGATAAGCTAAAAACTGTTTTTCCCTCTATCTTGCCCGAAGGAAACCAGGACAGATGGCCATAGTTGAATTTAACATTGAGCAACAACATGATGAAAAACAAACTAGCATAGGAAAACTCAGATACTCGATGACCTGTCACAATTGCCTTTCTGACACGTGGATCTGGCCGTGATGGAAAACAACTGCACACACATTGGACATTTCCGCTTTGCTGGAGCATTGGAGTACACCTCAAGGAGCAGGTCCAGATGCTGTCCCATGAGGAGGGCTCTATGCTCCTGGTCTGCCATGTGGCCTTGGAGTTCGAACACGAGAGACAAATTCCTTGCATGGAGGAGTGGACCATGCAAATCATTGTTTACTACCTTGCCGAAGGTTTCATTCCCCACTTCCATGTTCATCCCTGCTTTGGCCTCATCCATGTTCATCCCTGCTCTGGTCATGTCCACGTTCATCCCTGCTCTAGTCTTGTCCACATTAATATCTATGCAGGTACTGTCTCGAGCCTCATCCTCACTCGTTACCTTCTAAGCATGGCGGGTGGGGATGTAGTCACTCGTCCACGATATTTCTTCTAGATAACAAATTGGGAATTCTTCTGCAAGCTCTCCCTTCAGATCACTTCCAGCCTGTGTTTCAGGCACAATGGCTTGAGGTTCCAGGGTGGTCGCAAAATCCTTCAGGTACGAAATTTCTTCGACATAACAGGTTGGGAACTCGTCCGCAGCTCCTCCCTTCAGACAGCTTCCAGGTTGAATTGCAAGGGTGTGTGTGCTATGCTCTATCCCAGGCTCAACTATAGTGGCATGGAGTGCCAAGCAGTCAGCTCTTTCTCTCTACCAGAGGATGGAAGTCGCCATTGACAGAGCACGCTCAAGGTTCTTTCTTCTTTGTCTCTGCTCTTTGTGGGTGTACCAGGCTAAGCCTCGACGAGGCCTGCCTCGCTTCCTTATCATTGCGGATGATGGGTGAATGGAGATATAGAGAAAAATGCACTAGAGCTCCCAACCGATGGGGAGGTCCAAAATGAAAATGAACCAGCTCTGTCTAGGCTCTCCAACTTTCAAGTTTTCGAATGATGACATCACATGGCTTCCTATTAACTCTGTCATATTGAATGTTGGTTGTGCTAGTGCGTTCGTGTGAGGGAGAAGTCATGCCTCTGTATAGCGGTTGTAATGGCCTACTACCATCGTAAATGTTGAAGGGATGGGGAGCAGCCTACAACATTTAAGTTGTGGATTGATGTTGAGCAATGTGGCAAGGCGTCGCTGCATGTCACCCCATATGGGGCTGAGGAGTCTCTGTTCACAAGGTCTCTGCATCGCCTTGAGAGATCTGTATCGTCAGAGAGATGGGCTTGTCAATGTATGAGTTCTGACTTGGTATCAACTCCAGTATTCGCCAGGTGATCTGCTACTTTGTTTGCTTCTTGTTTCACATGAGAAGGGATTAAAGTGAGATTGGGGTGGATGAGATCTCCAAAATCCTCCAGAAGGTTTGAGAGTCTCCAGCTGGGGGAGATTCACCTAGGATGTTCGCCATGCAGGATTTTGGAGATGAGTTGGATGATAATTTGGGAGTCTTCGTCAACCATGACCTGATGGTAATGGTTTTGAATGGCAAGTTGGAGGCCCTTGACAAGGCTTATAAGCTCCGCAACATTGTTTGTATTCTCACCCAAAAAGCCAACCACCAGGTGAATAATCCCACCAGTGTGGTTCCGAAGGATGGTGCTGAAACCTGTTGGTCCAGGGTTTCCCCTGGAGGCCCCATCGAAGTTTATCTTGATGAAGCCTGATGGAGGTGGGGTCCATATCGTAGGGCTACTGGCTCGTCTTCCTTTAGTCTTCACCTGAGTTTTCACACGAATTTGCATGTCCCAGCTTCTAAGTATGTTTTCCTCCTTGGGAACACATTGTAGGTCTTCGTGGTGCCAAGGTTTACTATGTATTGTTTCTCAAATTAACTTCTTAACCCTCTCCCACGTAATAGTGGGAAGGGAAGTTTTTGAGTGGAATATTTTCTTATTTCTCTCTTTCCAAATTTCCCATAAGGTGAATCCTGGGAGAAATTGCTAGATGCGTTGGAGAATTGGATTATGGAAGGAGATCGTCTCCCAATTAGTGATTGTGTCCCTGATGCTACCTCAGTTTTAGTTGGAGCGTTTCATGGCTTGGGCCCCCCAATCCCAGATCTGTTCACTGTAGTGGCAATTGTTGAAGAGATGTTCCATGGTTTCCTCTCTTTGTTGACATAGGGTACATCTGGAGGGACCTATAAAGCCTTTCCTTAAAAGATTATCCCACGTGAGGATACGGTTTTGAGCTGTGAGCCAAATAAATCTTTGCCAGATTTTACTCCAGATTATTTCTGGGCTTTGGTTGTGGTAGTTTCCCTGCAGGTAGTATGCTTCATTAACTGAGAAGATACCTATTATAGAGTGGCCCCATCGGAGGATGTCTGGTCCCTCTTTGATTGGTATTTTCCGATGCATTGCACATTCTTTCCAGGATAGAAGGTTGATATTATCCGTGAGCTGTAATTTTGTTCGCTCTGTTTTCCAATGTCTCCAGGGTTGGCTTCTGTGAGTTGGATTCCAGAGGTCTTTAACTTTCCTGAAGATATTCAGATGTAACCTCTGTTTGAGAGGATTGAGGCTTCCAATTCACTGAGAGGGGGTAGCTTTTGCCATGAGTACTACTAGAAGAGTGCACTTTCCCTGTTTCTCACTTCCTAGAAAGAATGCTTTTGGATAAGAGGGCGATTTTGCCAAGCAGTGTTCCATATATTGGATCCCTGGATATGTTCATTGAATCTAATTAATTGGTCAGGCTGTGTGTTCGGGGCATACTTTTGTTTCCATATTTGTGCCCAAAGTTGTGTCAGATGTTGTAGCCATCTCCACCACATTTTGGCCCCCAGGACCTGATTAAGCTTTCCCGGATCACGTAGTCCCAACCCTCCAAAATTTTTGGGTTTATGAAGTTTACCCCATCCAACTAATGCCCACCTTTTATTATTTTGGTGTCCCTACCATGGGAAATTCCATTGGAGGCTCCTGATTACCCGAATGGCCAAAATGGGCGCTAATAGAGCAGTGAAGAGGTAGGTGGGAAGTTCTTGCAAGACTGACTTGAGAAGTACCAGTCTGGCAACAATATTAAGAGGTATAAAGGTCCAGTTATTCATCCTGTTGGCGATAGACAGGAGAAGGCTGTCCCATGAAATGGATCACGCTGGCTCTCCAGTGAGGGGCATGCCTAGGTAAATGGAAGGAAGGGAGCTTTTAGAAATGCCTAGAAGGCTTGAAAGATGATTATGAACCGTGGTCGGCATGTTGAAAAAGTAGAGTTTGGATTTGTCTAGGTTTAGAAGCATGCTTGAGGCTTCCGTGAAGTCAGAGAGAATTGAGTTGAGCTTTGTAGCCTCTCAGATGGTAGGGGTGTTCATAAGTAGGGTGTCGTCAACAAACTGGTTGTACGAGGGTGCTGGATGGAGGTTATGAAGGGGCAGTCCTTTAAGGGATCCTTCAAGAACTACTGCTTTGAGATATCGACTTAGTCCTTCTTCCATAAGCACAAAGAGGAAGGGGGAGAGAGGATCACCTTGTCTGATTCCCCTGGTGGAATGGAAGGGCTAGGAGGGTGTCATTTTGACTAGAATTGAAAAAAAGATACGGAGGTGAGCTTGAGAACCCATTTGACCCAGAGTTTATCGAAGCCAAAGGACTCCAGTGCTGATCACAAGTAATTCCAGCTTAATCTATCGAAATCTTTTGAGAGATCGAGTTTAATAAGGATACCTGGTGTTTTTCTCGCTTTCAGAGAGTGGATCACCTCATTGGCCAGAATGACACTATCCATGATTTGTCATCCTTCTACATAGCCGGTTTTCTCTTTGGAGATAATGAAAGGTAGGAGCAGCTTGAGGTGAGTGGCAATAACCTTTGTGATTATTTTATATATGACATTGCAGAGGGAGATTGGTCTGAACTACTTTAGGTGAGTGACACACTCCTCCTTGGGGATTAGAGTGATGAATGTTGCATTGAGTGCAGAGAGTACTTGTCCAGAGGTTCTTGATTCTTCTACCGCCAGCCAGACATCTTCCTTGATCATGTCCCAGTAGTGATGGAAAAAATCCGTGGTGAAGCAATCAGGACCTAGTGCTTTCCCTGGGGGCATTTCCTTTACTGCTGTGTCCACTTCAGCCTGAGTGATCGGCCTTAGCAGTGCTCTATTCTACTCAGGGGTAACCAGCGGGGGTATGTGCTTGGTTATTTTTTAGATTGCTTCTTCCCTATTCATATTGGTCTCTGTGGGGAGATCTTTGTAATAAGATTTGAGTTCCTCCGCGATTTGGTCATGATCTCTTATGGGGATTCCTTGAGTGTCCTCCAATTGACTAATACAATTGATGTATCTTCAGCATGTCATTGCTCTGTGAAAGAATTTTGTGTTTCTCTCCCCCTCTTTAAGCCATTGAACCTTAGATTTTTGCCTCCAAAGGATTTCTTCTTGCTCTCTGCATACCTCCATTTCTGCTTGTAGTTGCTCCTCTTCCTTCACTAGGTCTGGAGTTCTACTTCCTGAGATGAAGGTTCATTGTAGGTCTTCGAGTTTGCACTCGATCTTCTTCTGCCTTTGGAAGATATTTCCAAAAGTGGATTTGTTCTATCTCTTCAATTGTTGCTTGAAGTTCTTGAGGCGCTACTGGAATTTATACATGTGATTACCATGATCTATTTCCACCTGGGCCCACCAGGTGTGAGCCAGCTGGTGGAAGTTTGGGTGGGAGAGCCAAAACTTTTCAAAGCGGAAGGGTTTGGGTCTAGGGGTGATACTCAGGTCCAGGCAGAAGGCAATAGGACAGTGGTCTGACCCTGATTTTGGAATTATGTTTTCTTCCATTACCTAATGCCTCTCAAGAAGGGATTCAACTATGAGAAAGTGATCTAATCTACAGGCTACATGCTGGTGTCCTGTTCTTCTATTGGACCAGGTAAAGATTCCATTTCAGGTTTCCATGTCAACCATGTTTAGTTACTCTATTAGGGTTTTGAACTTACCATTGTCCCACTCCAGTCGTTTTATTCATCCAGTTTTCTCTTCCAGCGTCAGAATCATATTGAAGTCACCATCGACGATCTAGTGTGGCATATGTAAAAGTGTTTTGACATGTTGTAGAATTTTCATGAAGCTCTCCTTTTCTTGGGCAGACTCCGGACCGTAGACATTTGTGATGGCTCCTTCCTTAGTAGATCCTGTGACTGTGAAGTAAGCCATTAGAGTGCCAGTCGTGGAGAAGGGTTGTTGCAGAGAGACTGTGTGTGGATTCCAGAGAATGGCTAGTCCTCCAGAGGCTCCCACTGAATCTTGGTGAAAGAAATCGCAACCTCTCTAGTTGCATCAGAAGATATTTTCATCTTCCTGGCCTGCACACTTAGCTTCTTGCAGAAGAAGGACATCTGGGTTTGCATCTTTAATACACTCTCGGAGGATCCTCTACTTGGATCTACCATTGAGCCCTATGATATTCCCAGTAATTTTCTTCATCATGAGGAAGGTGGAGGGGGGTGGAGGTATCCCTCCGATAACCTCTGTATCTGGCCTGAGTTGATCATCAGGTGCCCTGCCTCTTTAATAAGATGATGGTTTTTTTTGTGTCCCCTTCTTTTGTTTTCCTTGGTTACTCTCTTTGGTTCTAATACTGGATCTACTGTAATACCTAGTCTAACTGTAGATCATGTTGTGGAGTTGGTGAACACTTTATGAACTTTGTGGAGCTGATCTACCGGGATATGTTGCAAGTCTTTTTGATTGAGGGCTTCCTCCAACTTTTCCAGATCTATGTCCGCTAGATCCGTTTCATCCATGAACATGGTGGTATCTTTGTCTATGCATGTTTGTGTTGCATGGGTTGTTTCCTTTGATTGGGTTATATTTGGTGCTTCGGTGCTTTTTCCCTTTGCCTGCATTTTTGCTTGATGTGGGTTCTGTATTTCCTCCTCTTCTGGCAGCTGATTCAAAATGTCATAGGAGTTTTTAATTGGGATTTTGGAATCGTGCTCTGGTTCTATTTCCTTGATGGGTTTTTTTGCCTGCCTGTGACATTGGCAAAGGCATCCTTTTGCTTGCTTTCATTAATCTTGGTGGCTATAGCGTTCAGAAGGCAGTCTCTGAATAGGTGTTCGTGCTCGTGGCACTTCCTGCAATGAAAGGGGATGTGTTCATAATGGATTTTTTGGTTCTAATCGTCATCCTGATATTCTAGCGTGATAGATCCTAGTAGGGCCTTTGAGATGTCCATATAGATGCAGATGTGGGCATATGAGGTGTACTTTCTCATCTTTGTATCCTTCGAATCTTTTATGTATCGTCCCATGATGTTTTCGATGCCGATGAGTATTTCTTCCAGCTAGAATTCCTGGGGCAATGAGTAGAGACGAATCCACACTGGTGCTCTTGTAAAGTCCTCCTTCTCTGGGCTAAATCTGTCTGTCCAAAATCATAGAAACAGTCCTGCTGAATTATAGAAGTATGGTCCATTGTCGAAGATTTTGTCCTTGTCTTCAAGGTTGCACATGATTATTGTGAAAAAACCCTTGGAACTGAGCTGGACATCATAATCTCCTTTGGGGTTCCACCAGTCCTTGATCCAGCATGTGAGATCACGTTTGGTCAGTTAAAGGCCCAAAAATTTGTCGATCAACACATGATCCATCATGAACTGAGTGTGCTCCCCTACCTGTGTTGATTTGATGTGATAGTGTGGGGGTTTGTCCATTTGCGGTATACACTTGCATGGTTCCCATCCTTTGGAAGCTTTTGGATGAGACGTACTGGGTTCTAGTTCCATTTCTTTTCTGAGTCCTTGTTCTTGGATGAAAAGATGATCTCCCAGGTGCATTGGTGGCTCAAAGGTAGGTCACTTAGCATGGAGTCCATTCCTGTCGTTGGCAGTGATGTTGCTATACGAGGGGGGTTTCCCCCCCTCTTCTGAACTCATTCTGGGTGCACAGTGACCTCATGAGGTTTTCACCTTCCGAGCTTGGACTTTAGTGGCAAAGCTCTGGTGTCAGGGCGCGCATCAAAAAATTCACTATTGCAGAGTGCTAGGGTTGCAGAGCACTAGGGTTATCTTACCGAAATAGAGAAAAATATGTTATTCCTATGCATAGAAAGAATATTTGGACTAATAAGTGGATGTAGTAACCTAGAAAGAATTTTTCAGATTGCAGGTCCATCACTATGATCCCAGTGCACAGTACAGGAAAGGATGGGGATCGTTTAAAGTAAAGAGAGGATTGACACTGCATTATAATTGTAGAAGACTAGGACATATTGCTAAAGAATTCCCTGGTATAGGCCCTCTTTTTCTTCGTTGTAAAGCTATTGGACATGAGGTTGAGGATTTCCCAAGGATGATTGCTAAAGTTGAAAAGATGAACATGAGACAAGAAAACTATAAATAAGGTCAATAAACTAAGGATATGTTAAAGAATCATACAGAAAAAGAGTCATAGACTATGTTAAAACAATTAAAAGAAGTAATGGTTGATCACAGAGACATCAGTCTACCAGAGATACTGAAAGAAAAATAACATGTAGTTACAAGAATAGAATACTTCAACATAGAATGTGTATTAGATGAAGAAACACACGTGAACAATATGCTAGAAAGAACTTGGGAAATTTTTAGAAAGCTTTCTATGGTACCTTTATTGGGAAGAATAGACTTGTTTAAAGGAGATATTATAACCCTATCTGGAAGAGTTACTAATATACCTATGATTTCTCATGAAACATCGACTGGCAAATAATTTGAAGTCATTAATTTTTTTGAGAACAATGTCCCTTTTCCACTTTTGTTAGGAAAGACTTGGATTGAGAAGGACAAGATCAGAAGGAAAGCAAAGGAGGAAACTACATAACAGAAAAAAAACAACAATTAAGGGATCTCATAACCAGAAAAATAGAGAGACTAATCAAAGAACAAGAGGATAAGTCAAAGCAACAGAGGGCAAGATAATTATCTATTGAGTTTGAAAGAACCCAAAAAGGTTTGAAGGACCTATCCATGCAAGAAAGAATAATACCTAGCCTAGAGTTAATAAGAGAAGAGGTATTACCTTTGACCTCTTTGAAAGAAAATCAACAACGCGAAGTTACCATGCTAAGAGAAGATAAGAATAAGAATGGGAAGAGGAATCCAGAGACTCAGATTACATGAAAGAAGGCAAGAAATCTCAGTAGGAAGAAATCCAAGTTAGAAAAACTACAACAAGTTCTAGAGAAGACTTCGCAAGAAGCAAATATGCATAACTTAAACCTTGTCGGAATAACAGAGCCACGCAAAATGGGACTTCGCCACAACGAAGCTATATGACTGTTGGAGGCACCCCGACCATTATAATGATACTCGGGAATGGATAGAAACACAATTATTTATGGAAAGACAACCATTGGATCATTGAGACCACACCATAGTGGACGGATGCGCATTGATGGATGCATTCCTACCTGTTGGAGGGATTTGTTACGACACTTACTTATTTAACCCATCGAATGCTACGCCGAGACCACTTTTTTCTAATCATGATTATCCGCCCTAACAAAGAATCCATTGTATCATGCTATTCTTTCTAGACCTTTCAATCCATTTAATTACCTCGGTTGTTCATTCACCTACCTGATTTATTTTGTTACAAGTGTGAATGTCATCCGAAGATAGCGCGGTAGAGAAGTCTATGGAGGAGATTCTCATGGAACTCAAGGCTAAGAAATTTATGTTTGTGGGAATACAAGTGTTGTCAACTAGAGGATTAAAAGAATCCCCCTCGATGAGACATCATTCTAGCCGACCTACTGCTGAGAAGCGAAGCAAACACCACGATGATCTGGCTAATGTGAAGAAGATCTCGTCGGTCTTTCTAGATTACATATCACCTTTGGTTGGCACGATGAACCTCGAGCATATCCCACGTGACTTTGAATAAACATTGATCACTGCGTACATCCTGGAGGGGATACATGTAGTTGGACCCCAGTTAGGACACATCCTAGCCTTGAAGAACAACGAATTCAACCTCGGAGACCAGAAGAACTATGCAATGTTCACTCCACATAGGTATCTGATGAAGATGAATCGGAAGAAGCTGTGCATAGTCTCCGAGCTGTGGATAAATGAGCTCGCGCAATCAAAGATCCTGAACCTGATGAATATCCATCACTTTGGCTGACACCAAGAGGTTAACGCTTGCGTTAAACTCCTCCTATCATGCTATCATGGAGGCTATCTGTGGCTTGATAGACACGTCACTGATCCACCTCATCACAGAACTGAGCATGAAAGGACCGAACCCTTAGTAGTTCTACCCAAGTAATACATTAGATCACTCCCTGGCACAATGCATAAAGGAATACTATGGCAATGTAGAAAAGGGAAAGCGGGGCTACAAGGTATCCTCCATTGAGGATGGCACAATGCGCCTATCTTGTCATCTTATAGCTGGAAAGATCATCAGAAAGAAATGTCCAACATAGGTCACCGTGTTTATAGTAGACCTCACAACGAAGTACTTAGAAGGAATGCAAATGAACTGGGTGAGTTACCTCGTCAACGAACTTGAGAAGGACTGTCGTGAAGCATAGGACCAGGGATATGAGTTTCATTTTAGCTGGCTACTAGTACCGATCACCTTTGTCTCTTGGAAGATGCCGAAAGGAGAAGACTTCCCATCAGTTGAGCCATCCGATCCGTTGGCTGCAAGGTTCTCCACCTTGTGGTATAAAAATGACATGTCGAAGTAGTTGCAATCGAATGTTGTCTTAGATGCTTACTATCAATGACTGAAGTGAGCCATTGATGCATTTCCATGAATTACCCTGAATACACTACACCAGTATAGGCCGCTAGCAAAGTTCTGCGTAGATCATCACTTTATCTACATCACCGCACACATGGATGAAAGTAAGGAGGAGATGCAGTCCTACTATAAGTTGACCGTTGAAGACATGGAAGAGATCACTAAGGAATGGCTAGTAGAGTTCCTTATACCAGTCGAAGATGCAGAACTCTCTGACCTCAAAATCATAGGAAGTCAATTGGTCACCTGGGTCGAACATGATGTATAGAAGAAAAAGAAGAAAAAGGAGGACGTGCAGAACATAGAAAGTGATGAGGAGGACATTGCATCGAAGGAAAGTGGGCCTGAATCTCCCGCAGGAAGAGGAGGAGATGAAGTGAACCAAGAGGAAGGAGGGGAAGAAGGATACAAACAATAAAAGGGAAAAGTTACACTACTGAAGGATCCCCTTAATGAGGATGAAACATCGAATAAAAGGAAGGTTTTTCCGCAGGAACCCTCAGCAAGAAAGAAGACCCAAGACAATAATCCTCAGTCAAAGAATGTGCTCACACTAGACGATGTCGATCTCATAATCGTCGTTGTGGAATATGCTTTAGAGGATATCTCGCAGAGGTATGGATCAAAGTAGGAGATGTTGTATGAACGAATTGAGAAAGAACTAAAAGACCTACAACAATCCATCCATTCAAGCCGTGAAGTACCTATTGTTCCCTCTTCGTCAAAAAGTGCAGAATTGGGGGATGAGCCCACCCAATTATGAATACTAGCAGATGAAACAGAGGCTCAACTTTGTCGAGTCTAGGAAGAGAAGGAGTGCGCTATAGAAGCCTTGAATAAATAAAAGGAGGAAGTCTTAGAGCAACTTTGAGTTGCGTAGAAGGAGATAGATAAAATCTGGGCAATGTTCGAGGAGGACAAAGAAACGATGAAGAAAGAAAAATACCAGCTGCTCACAAAGTAGACTATGGTTAAAGAGGTAGTGACTAAATCAATTCTCTCTGTTTCGGGCTTGGAACAGGAGGAAGAATATTCAATTGAAATTTAGGTAGGGAAGCTCGCTGAGGCCATTCAACAACTTCAAGAAAGAGTAATGGAGCTAGAGATCCAAGCAGTGCCAAGCACTCTACAAGAAGTGTGCGATTAGAGGGAAGAAATAGCCAAGAGAGCAGTAGAAGGAATCAGAGCACTCGCCTCAGAGTGTAAGAAACTGAGTGATCAAAGTGCACAGACCTATGAGCGCCTTACATAAGATTTGAGGCTAAGGAAATTGGAAGCAAATCTCTAGGAGGCGAAGCAATAGGCATACACCATGCAAGCATAGATGAAGTTGCTTATTGTATTCAAGAAGATGAAAATATCATAGGAACAATGCCTAGTTCAATATCATTTTACTGCTATCCAAAGAAAATTCATGGAAGTGACACAGAGACTACAGTCGGTGCTGGACAAAGCCTGCATTATTTTTGAAGAGGTTGAAGGAAAAGGCTCGCAACTAGACCAACTAGTTGCGACAGTGGAACAATGCCTGGAAGGGTCTGTTACCGATAAAGTGATTCAAGAGTTGACCAAGCAGGAAGCTTTGGCGAAGCAACAAGTTGAGGAATCTTGAGCTAAGCTCAAGGCCTTTGAAGCAACATTGCCCAAATCGGAGTGACTCAGGACGAGTCATAGGTGAGTGTTGGGGGCCTTTTGGCCCTCAACCAATTTTTGAGGAAACAATGGTCGTGTTTGACCACTTTTGGGACTTTAACAGGATGGTCAAATATGGAGCGCCTAGGCGAAACGAAGAACATGGGATCTCACTCATTTTCTAGGTTTGGGGACCCAACAAAGGGTTTTAGGGTTTATGTAATGGGTTAAGGGATGTTAGCCCATGGGTTTACCCATGATTAGGACTTTTTGTAAATGTATAAATAAGTAGCTAAGTGATGTAATAAGTACTACTAGTTATTGATTGGCTTAGTGCATGACTAGTTGGCTTTGTGGAAAGAGTATGTTAAGGATTGCAGAGCTAAGTGAAAGTGTTTTGTAGGTTTCTTTGTGCACAAACACTGTATGTAAGGCTTTGTGTTATTAAGGAGTTGGCTCTGTGCCTTAACCTGGTTTTGGGGAAGGTGGATCTAGTGCACTGTGCATAGATCACATGTCCAGTGTGAAGTTGGCTATGTGGCTTTGTGCACAAGAGAAGATGAATGTAGGAAGATTGAAGACTAATAAAGAATACAAATAATTTGGTGGGCGTATCCCCACATTGGGGTGAACCACGTATATCATGTGTTGATGTGCTTTGTGTGATGTTGTTGATGTTGTCTATCTATTAGTGTATTGATATTCATACATGTTGGATAGATGTATGGATTCTTAGTTCTATATTGATGGTAAATGAATGCTAGATCTGATTTAATTCTATGTGCTAAGTAATGGAAAACACTTGATATTTATTGTTACTGCGTTGTTTTGTAATAAGGGTTTAACCTGCGATGTGACTGAGACTCATACAGTAATGCATATTGTTGTCTAAGTGCTCTGTTAAGTGTTGTAATCACAGATCTGTGTCCCATATTTGTTGTAGACACTTGATTCCTTCAACCCCTCTGCCTCTACCTTGAGTGAGACTTCATCTGCTCCGCGGGTGTTTCTGAAAGGGCCGATAGTTAGGGTTTTTTTGGTGTGTTGTTGAAGCATTGAACCTTGGGTATGCCCCTATGCCAACAATATCTTATGATACATTTAATTACAATACTTTCAAAATATTAAAGTGACGTGCTCTTCTTGGAATCCAAACCGTTTTAGTGCACTGTGTTGGATGTTGGGTCGTCCTACACCTACCTCATTAAGTGACTACAATGACGCTCCTGCATCATACTCCTTTGGAAAAAAAAATCATGGGATCCTATCCATGAGATCCTACACTATATTTCCATGCTTATGGATACCAGTCTCATTTATCCAATTGACATCTTCTGTTGGATGACTCTCCCACTTAACCAAATATTCATAGTAAAATTTCCTCCTGGTTTTCTTGGCACTTCTCTGATCCAAAATATTCTTTATCTACGACTTCTCTACTATGGGAATCTGTCACTTCCACTAAATCTCCTCTTGATCATATTTCCCTTATGTTTCATCCATCTTGTAAGGGTATAAGTCTTCTACATTGAATATTGGCGAAATTCCAATGTCTTCTGGCAGTTCAATCTCATAAGAATTTGTAGAAAATTTTCTGAGGATTTTAGAAGGGATTGTCTTTTTCATCTTCAGATTATTATATTTACCTCTTAGAAATATCTCCTTCCTTAGGTGTTTCAAGACTTGATATCTGATCTCAAAATTCATTTATTTTATTCTCTGGTCTACTCTGTCTTTGTATCTATGGTTGTTGTCTTGTAGTTGTATTTTGATTTGATCATGGAACCTATGCTTCTATGCTATAAAAACCTATGCTTATGCACTTCGAAATTTTGTTTGTCCCAAATCTCTCAACTCTGAAATTCCTCTTGGATGCATTCCATATACTATCTAGAATGGAATCTTACAAGTACTTCTATTTGGTGAGTCATTATATGCAAATTCCTCTTAACGAAAAACTTGATCCCACTAACTATTATGTTCAGTTACCAAACTCCTTAGAAGATTCCCCAAGCTTCTATTCACTACCTCAGTCTGTCCATTTGTTTGAGGGTGATATGTTGAACAAAAAGACAAATATGTTCCTAGACTTTTTCACAAAATCCTCCAAAAGTGTCCCACGAATTTGGTATCTTTGTCTGAGATTATACTTTTGGGTAACCCATGCAATCTCACAATCTCTTTGAAAATCATATTCTCTATGTGGTTAGCATCACTGGTTTTGTGACATGGTATGAAATATTCCATCTTTGAAAATCTTTCAACCACCACAAATATTGAATCATTTCTCCTCTGGGTTCTTGGAAATCTCAGAATAGAATCCATACTTATAGCATCCCATGGCCTATTTGGAATAGGGAATGGTTGATATAATCATATGTTCTTCTACTTTCCTTTAGCATACTAGAAAATTATGCATATTTCCACAAACGTCTTCACATTAGACCTCATACTTGGCCAATAATATGAAGAAATCAAATGTGCATATGTCTTATCATGGCCAAAGTGTCCAACTAATCCTCCACTATGTTTCTCCTTCAGCAAATTGTCCCTCATTGAGCATATTGGAATACACAATCGACTTCCTTTAAATAAAATTCCTTCTTGGATCATATACTCCATCCATTAATGCCTATCCATCAACAAAGGATTTTCACATTCTTCATAAGCTTCCTTGAAGTTTGGTTCTTCCAGGTACATCTCTTTGAGGTGTCCAAATCCCAAAGTCTCCACTTGGAATTCTTACAAGATTAAACATCTCTTTCTCAAAGCATCTGCAACTTTGTTAGCACTCCCATTAATACGATTAATGACAAAAGTAAAATTCTACATGAATTCTACCCATTTGGCATGTCTATGGTTCAATTTCTATTGTCTAGTTATAAACTGCAAAGCATGATTGTTAGTATACAAAATAAACTCCTTTGGCATGAGATAATGTCTCCACTTTTTTGAAGCTTAAATTATAGCATAAAATTCCTTGTCATATGTCGAATACTTCTTCTCAACATCATTCATATTTTCTTGTTGCAACCTTCTCAGCACCATCTTCAAATGTATTAAATGCTCCTCTTTAGTCTTACTAAAAACTAGAATATCATCTAAACAAACAATCACAAACTTCCAAATAAAATTTTTGAGCACTTTATTCATTAACCTCATGAATCTACTTGGTGATTTTCTCAAGCCAAACGACATAACAAGCCATTCATACAATCCTTCATTTGTTTTGAATGCTATTTTCCATTCATCTCCCTCTCTCATTCTTATCTGATGATATGCACTCTTTAGTTATATATTGGAAAAATAACTAGCTCCACTCAAATAATCCATCAAATCATCCATTCTAGGTAAAGCAAATCTATACCTGAGGGTTATCTTGTTGATGGCTCTAAAATCTGTGCACATTCTCCAACCTCCATCCTTCTTTAGACTCAACACAATTGGTACTGCACATGGGCTCAAGCTTTCTCTAATCAAACCCTATCCAACAACTCTTAGACCTACTCCTTGACCTCTTCTTTCTCCTGAGGGGTCAATCTATATGATTCTTTCTTTAACAAACTTGCTCCTAGAATAAGGTCAATATGGTGACTGATACTTCTGATGGGTGGTAAAGTATGAGGTAACTCATCCACCATAATGTCAACAAACTCATCCAATAACTCATGAACTTTTACAGAAAAAGCATTCATAAAATTTATTGTAAGGATGACTCTTGGCTTACCTATAACAACAAATTGCATTTTCTGGTCTTTCTTGACTTCTTTCAAAAGATCCTTCCCACCCATGAGAAGTATACTAAGACTAGCCTCATCTTTGACTCCTTTATCTTCTATTGGAAACAACATATTCTTACAACCATTTTTCTCAAGGGTATAAGTATTATTCCTCCCATCATGTATGAAATTTATATTATATTGCCACAATATCCCCAACAGAACATGACAAACATCCATAGGTATGAAATCACAAAAAACTTCATCCCGATAACCACCTACACTGTTGACTTACCATGACTTGATGTCCTTTATGAAACCATGACACCTTGTATGGATTCAGATGTGATGTCATATCCAACTTTATCTTTTCTACCATCTTCGTGGATACCAAGTTGTTAGTACTTCCACTGTCTATGATCAATTTTCATAATATGTCTCTAGTTTTGCAAGCAGTTATGAATAGGCCGTTTCTCTGAACTAGTTCTCATACCTCTTTTTATGGATTTATGAGAAATTTCCTCATCATTATGGATCTTACTTCTTCAAATTCTTTTTCCTTCATCTTTGTCTCTAGATTCCTCTATCGTGCTTCAAAAAGGTGATCTTCTTTAACTTTTGCGTTCTTCCTTTCAGGGCATTCCCAAGACATGTGACATGTTTTCCCACAAGCATAACACTTCACTTCTCCTCTGCTACCTCTTCCTCTACCTCTTGGAAAATGATTTCTTCCTATAGAGTATCCTCCACTAGAAATTCCTCCTCTCTCTGTCTGACTGTTATATCCTCCAACTTCTCCCCTGAATTTCTGGAACTTTTCTCTAGTGATGCCTCTTTCTCTGTTTGGACTCTTTCCTCTGGCTCTCTGACTCTGCTTACTTGCTAACTTTTCTTTTTCCTTCAGGGATACCTGATCGGAATATTCTACAGTCCTAATTGTCATCATACTAATCTCACCCTATATTTCATACCTCAATCCATTAATATACTTAACAACTTTCTCTTAATCATTCTCCCTATGTCCTTCCCTTATATTCAACTTATAAAATTCTTCAGTATACTCCTTCACCGACAAACCTTTCTGTCTTAGACTCTGCAAACTTCTGAACAGATTCAACTGATAATCCTTCGGTATGAATTTATCCTTCAGCTTAGCTACCACTTTATCCCAACTCTTAATATTAGACTCACATTTCCTTCTTTTGTTGGCTTGTAACTCGTCCCATCATAAAGATGCATGTCCCTTCAATCTGGTCACTGCATGCTTTACCTTCTTCTCATCATCAATCTCCTCATAATCAAAGTACTTGTCTAAAGAAATTATACATTCAAGGAGTTCCTCTACATTCAAATTACCTTCATACATCGAGACTTCCATCTTTGCTATGGTTCCTAGCTTGACAACAACTCTTAGAAATCGCTCTTTTGCTACTTGTTCTCCTACATATTGCTGATACATATACATTCACATGAAATTTATTTTCCCAATCAGAAAACACTAATATAGGTGTTTTCACCATAGTTTCCTTTAGAGTATCCAATCTTTGTTGACAATCCTCATTCCACTGAAATCGAGTGTCCTTTTTCAACGATTTTTCCATTGGTGCAGTAATGTGTGCATACCCCTTTATAAAATTCATGTAGTATCTTGTATGTCTCAGTGTGGCTCTTAACTAGTGCATTGAATTTGGTGGTGGTAGGCTCACAATGAAAACAATCTTGGCAAGGTCAACCAGTAAGCCCTTTTTTCACACTATATGTCCCAACAATATCCCAAAAGGTGTGTCAAAACATTTCTTGATGTTTAATGATATTTGAAATTGTGTGCATCTTTCCAACATTAGTATTAAAAATTCTATATGATATTTCAAAATACTATACATAGTCTAGTCATCTAGATATACTTCTAAAAACTGATGTATAAATTCCTTAAAAGAAGCAATGAATACCCTTGAAAATATAGTTGATGAATTCTTTAATCCAAAGGACATGACTGTATATTGATAGGATCCCCATTCTGTAGAAAAGGTAGTCTTATACCTGTCCTCTAGAGATATTTTGATTTGATTGTAACCTGAGAATCCATATTTGAATGAATATGCTTCCTAGCCTCCCACATTCTCCAAGACATCATTTGTAAAAGGGGTAGGGAAAGGATCATGTAAGAAAGCATAATTGATTTTGATTGGTGCAGAAAATGCCTTTGAAGCTAGAGATGGACCTTCCACATCTCTCTCTCTCCTTCAATATCTATGATTTGAATGTTACAGGGGTCATATTCATCTGGTGCTTCCTCTTCGACATGATAGCATGAGAGTAAATTTTTGACTATTTTTTTGTTCTATTGTTGATATTATGTTATAATTTCGACCTCTTGTTCATAAAAAAATATCACTCCCATTATCATCTTCAGAGCTGAATCAATGTTGGGGTTCTCATCCTCAAATGAGAAGGTTACTACAAAATTTTGTTGTAATACTGTCCATTTTGTAATTCCCCTGTGCATCTCTTGGTCTATGTACCAATTCCGTACAATCCCTTCCAATGTATGAATGAAGTGACGAGACCATTCCTTTGGAGGTGTAATTCTCCATTTTGTTCTACATTTATCTAGGTGTTCAATTGGTGTTCCTTTCCCATCATACTTCTGTACTTCATTGCTTCCCTTCTCTGTGCTAAATCTAATGCGTAGTATTCATTTACACGAATACCAGTCTTGGTTGCTTCTTTGAGCACACCCCACCATTTGGTAGGTGTTACCTTATGTGCAATATCTAGGGCTAAGAGCCTCTAATTTTCCAAAACTTCCTCCTCATATTTTTCAGGAATTCCTCTAAGTTGTTTAACCTGTGAAAATTGGGATATTCCCTTATCTTTGTACCAACCCATTTTATTGTGCAATTTATTCTTACACACCTCCTTATGGAGACTTCATGTAGTATTTGTTGCCAATTATCAAAACCTGTATCTGAGTCTGAAGCACATTATGTAATTCTTCTCCAACTAAGTACCCCATCTACAGTTGGGTTGACATAATATTCTTCTCATGTAGTGGTTCTATATAACCGATTATTTATTCGAAATCCAAACAGGTCTCCTCTACAAATCCTTTTCCTTCTAAGAGATACAACGGTGCAATAACTCTATATTTACCTGATTCAAAATAATTTTTCCTTTTCTTCATGTTGATCACATCCTGGTTATCAAATTCCCAATCCAATCCAAGTAATGTTGGGTAAGATGTTGTGGAATATACTATCTCTATTACTTCAAAATATGCCAGAGTGTGTACTCCATCCAAATCTATTGTCACCCCTTTAAGCCTTACAATTGGTAACATCATGCGCTGATTTGCTAGTTTCAACTAGACAAGTGAATAACCTAATGTGGGTTCTCCCATACAATTCCATTTCTTTTTAGGAAAAATGTTTACTTCAGAACCTAAATCTAGTATGATATCTCTCATGTTGAAGTCCCCAATGTTGGAATTTAGCCTGAATTCTCTGCTTCTCCTTCTTCCTATATGGAGATGATTGATTTTTTTCTACTCTAAATTTCCTTCTACCTCTATGTTACATCTTTCTAGCAAATTCTGTAATACCTTAACAGATGATAGATCATTCAATAACTTAACTCAGGATTTGTTAGCGATTTTTTTGGTTAAGGGGGTCAGAGGCGAAAGAAAAGGGTTTAAAACCCACTTGTCCTAAGTTTTGTGCCCAAATACGTCCAAGTTAAACGAGAATCAGTTCTGGATGGTCCAGATCCACACGCCCGAATCAATGGCGCGCGTTGGATTCTGGACCCCCCTTGCCTTTCTACCTTTAAGCGGAGGGGGGGGGGTCCAGAATCACGGGCGCAACTCTCCGACGGTTCAGATTAGCGCACCCGGATCAATGGCGATGAAGACCATTCCGGACCCCCCCGACCTTTCTACCTTTAACCGGAGGGGGGGGTCCGGAATACCATATGAAGCTTTCCGATGGCCACGATCGAGGCGCCCAGATCAATGACGCTCGTGCAGCCCCGCCCTTCTCAGCTGCCCGGTGCTTAACTAGTGTGGACCCTCCTCCCGTCATTTCATCTTCCCTTCCACCTTTCCCCTGCTACCGTGTGTCATCCATTCACCTCCTCCTCTCTGGTTCGCGTGGTCTTACCTTCTTCTCACCACCCACTCATCCCTTGCCACGTGTCCTGCTCCTTTCCACGTCAGCCTCTCACCCGAAGGCGAATTCATTCCTCCCGTCTTCCTCCCTTTCACCTGATGTCTTCTGCCATCAATCATCCTCCGTCATCCTTCTCTCATCTCATCACGTCTTCCATGCCCTTATAGCCCGGCACCACCATCCTCGTCATGCACCATGTCCTCCGCGCTGGCCTCCATGCCCATCCCTCAAGCTATTCAGTTGTTCCAGGTGGCAGCGCGAGAAGTCTTCTCAATCCCAAGAAGCAGTTATTGAAGCGGTTGAGGGTGGTTAGACATCGTCTCCGCCATAATGGGGACGTCCTGCAATGAATTAAAGGCACGTCGATTCGCCGATGTAACTGTCAGAAGATCTATCGCGTCTGCCATAAGTTACACGATTATTCAAATATTGCGGCTGCAGAATGTCAGAAGCCATGCAGACGCAAAGCTTTTAATGCATTTTCTTGGTTCCGCTGCTGTTGTCGTTTTGAGTATATGTAGGCATTTTTGCCATTTTTGTATCTATCGATGGTAGAGCTAAGCTACCGAATGTAAAGTTTCAACAAATACTTTGGTTTCCTGGTTATGCCTCTGTGTTTGAGATTTCTTGGTTTATAACAAACAGTTTTCCTTTTTTCATCTTTCTTTCGTCTCACGCTTGAGGATTCACAGTCGAGAATCTTGTTACAATAAAGGATTTTTTGTGACATTGTTGTGCCCTCTGGTATTTGTATTTGAATTTGAAAGGATTTCGTGTTTGAATGCATTCTTATTCAGTCTGTTGCAAACCAGATGTCTGTGATAGACCTTTGCACCCTTCTTGCGTAAGTCTTCCACCTACTCACCCTTTTGCTACAACCCATTGTTTGGAGTTTATCAAGACCTCATTCGTTCAGGCATGTCTGGTTTGGTTTCTGAGTTGAGACGATATCATTCTGAGTTTCCTTCCATCCGATCACCCTTTAAACAAAATGTGACAATAAACTGATGGGCATCGGGCTCTGCTCCTACTAGCAATCCAGGGGTGACTTCCAGCCGCCAACATTTTTGGCGCCGTTGCCGAGGACGAAGTTGAATATTTTCCCCAGATTTTAACGACAAAGATCAACTGATTTTTGAAGGTGCATCAGATATCAGAAATTGAATATTTCTACTATGCACCTGGCGACTCCACTGTGACGACTCCGCTTGGGAGAACCTGTTCTAGCAACTGTGGCTTCGAGAGGCAGACACACGAGGTCTAATCCACACCTGCCTTTAGCCACACCAGAAGCTAACTTGGAAGCGGTGCGCAGAAAGGGAAAGAGCTCTGCAAAAGAGGCCTCTATCACCGAAAAATGTAATACGCCATCCCCTTCTGTGGAAACTCCATTCTCTGATTTTCAGCTTCCGAGTCGTACTTCCTCTGAGGTTTCCCATTTTCTGAACTTCGGGAGTGTTCCTGCTGAGTTTTCTCCTCCTGGTCTAGTATCAGAGGGAGAGATCCTTGTCACTCCCCCCTCAGGAGGTTTCACCACTCCTCCTTTGATTACTACTGCTGCGCAGAGAGAGACACCTGTACACTCAAGCCCCTTGGACTTCTCTCTGTTTTCCCTGTCATCTCCTGTAAGGACCTCTTTTCCTGCCTCACCTGTTCACACTCCATATCCTCCGAGTTCTCCTCCACTCAACATCCCTATGGCTGGTGTCAATCCCCCTCCGAACAGAATGGATGCCATAGTCGCTGCTATATATGCTCCTTTGGTCCTGCCTCATCCCATGACTCCCCTCCCTGCTAGAGACTACTTTAAGTATATGCCCAAGTTCACTGGGGAGGGAGATATAACTGCTGAAGAGCACTTAGTTACTTTTTACAGTTATGCAGATAACCTCAATATTGAAAAAGAAGATTTCTGGATGAGAGTTTTTGTCCAGATCTTGGACGGGGAGGTGAGGAAGTGGTTCAGGGGACTGGCCCCTGGATCTATTGCTGGTATTGAAGCCTTGGATAATGTTTTCCTGAGGAAGTGGGGAGATAGGAAATATTACATTTATTACATGACTGAGTTTGGGTCCCTGAAGAAGCAGGAAGGAGAGTCAGTCTCTGAATTTTCCAAAAGATTCAATAAAATGTACAACAAGATTCCTGTAGAAATAAAGCCTTCAGAAGCCTCTGCTCAAATTTCATATGCTAGTGCATTTGAACCCGACTTCTGTATCATGTTAAGAGAAAGGAGAGACACCTCTTTAGCTCAGATGCAAGATGCAGCTATAGAGGTGGAATCTAATATATTAGCAGCCGACAGATTGAGGAGCAAGGCTGACACAGACAAAAGAAAAGGAAAGTCAGAAGCCTCGACTTCTGACTCCAACATCTCTGGCCCATCATTGTCCCACCCTCAAGTAAGAGAGCTGGCCCAAGTAATGAACTTTCTTAAAGAAGAGGTGGAGAAATTGAAGGTGGAAAGGAGGCAGATGTATAAGGGCCCTCAGAACACCGAAAATAAAGGAGGTTTCAGGATACCAAACAATTTTTCTCCTCCAACTATGCACAAAGAGAAGGAAAGAGACAGAGATGACCAAAGGATTCAGGCTCCCTTCCAGAACAATTTTGTAGCTGATGAAGAAGAAAGAGAAACATATGAGCCTGAGCCTAAAATCCACTCTGTAGAAGTCACTCCTCCTTTCCCCCACTTAACTAAATCAGCATATGAGGAATCCCTCATGAACAGTCAGCTAAATGAACTAAGCAAGGGAGACAAAGATGGCGGTGGCCAAGGCAGGTATAACCTGAGATCCGACAAGAGGGCAGCAACACCTGATGTTCCTGAGTCATCCACCAGAGCAGAGAAGCCTGCTGACAAGGTAACAGACAGCCACAGAGGTAAGAAGGCCCAACCTCTCTCCCCTATTATCCAAAATCATGCTCCTGAGATTAGAGAAATTCCAAAGCTTACATCTTCTTTCAATTTCGAGCATGAAATTCAAAAGATTAGAATCCCTGTGCCCCTCACTAAACTAATCAAACATGGGGAATTTAAAAAACGCTTCTCCGACCTGTTGAAATCCGAAGCCTCTAGCCCTTCCACAGACTTCATAAGCCTCCAAGATGAAAGACCTACAGTGGTCCTAGGTCCCATGGTAGAAGACAGAGATGATTCATCCCCTCCCTTCTACACCTCCATGAACATACATGACAAAGTGTTGCATAATTTATTAATGGATTCAAGGGCCTCCCATAACCTCATGCCCAAAGCCGTCATGGAAGAGCTAGGATTAGAAGTCACCAGAGCCTATCATGACCTCTATTCCTTCGAATCCAGGAGGGTACAATGTTTGGGAGTCATCAAGGACCTGGTAGTTTCCCTGTTTCAGCTGCCCATGAAAAGTATGGTCATGGATATAGTGGTAGCTGATGTTCCCCCCAAGTTTGGCATGCTTTTGTCAAGGTCTTGGATTAAGAGACTTGGAGGGACGCTGCAGATGGATCTCACGTATGCTACCATCTCGGTCTTTGGGGGGGAACATAGGAGGTTATACAGAGAAGCCTAGCTAGCCTACATAGTCAGTGATGAAGAAAACCCCACTAATCATCCCATCTATGCCTTAGATACTGACTTAGGATATAGCTTATTGCAGGTCACTGATGAACTTGAGACCCCTTTACAGATCAGAAAGCAGCTCAGTCCTAACCAGGGGATGCCTCCTCCAAACACCTCTGTTTGGAAAATGTTCTTTGATGGAGCTTCTTCCAGTATAGGTGCAGGTGCCGGAGTGGTATTCAAATATCCTTCTCAGGAAACCATATCACTGTCATACAAGATGGAATTTGAAGTCACCAACAATGTGGAATAATATGAAGCTCTGGTTCTAGGGTTAAGGGCTGCAAAAGAAATGGGAATCAGGGAGATGGCCGTGTTCGGGGATGCAGAATTAATTGTCCAGCAGGTCAAAAATGTCTATCAGACCAAGCACCCTCACCTCAAGAACTACAGGAACGAGGTATGGGATCTAATTGATAGTTTCTTCCTGGATTTCAACATCTCTTTCATTCCACGGGAAGAAAATCCTCCAGCCGACTTTCAATCCTTCTCAGCTAGTTTGTTCGAAGCTCCTGCGCCGCCCGCTGACAGATCAGAGGTGGAAATAAGATACAGACCCTCTGTTCCGGACAATGTCAAACATTGGAAGGTGTTCGAAAATGATCAGGAGATCGAGAAATTCCTCCAATCCATCGATGACTTTTCTGCGTCACACATAGATGGAGACCCTGACACAGAAGGTAACAATCACCCTGGGGAGTGTATGAATGAAATCGCCAACCACCAGATTATTCAATTGTCGAGCAATCATATACCAAGAGGTCTGATCCCATTAGAAAGATTGTTCGATGGGAATGATATGGCGATAAAGGGAATAATTTCAGGTGATGATGCTGATACGATTGAATGCAACATAGGCACACCAGAAGAGCCCAGGTTTGTCAAGATGTCGAGGAGTTTGACTGAGGAACAAAGGATCGGATATGCTGAGTTGTTGAGGGAGTTTGCTGACATGTTCATGTGGACCTACGAATACCTCAAGACATACGATACGTCATTCATTGAGCACAAGATCCCACTGAAAGAGGAGGCTAGACCTTTCAAGAAGAAGCTGAGACAGATAAATCCTACGCTATTACCTGTCATGGAGAGGGAGGTGAAAAAGCTGTTGGATGCCCAAATCATAGTCCCCTTGAGATACTCTAGTTGGGTAGCCAATTTGGTCCCAGTAAGAAAGAAGAGCAGAGAAATCAGACTCTGTGTCGATTTCAGGAACCTAAACAGGAGTTCAAGGAAGGACAATTACCCCCTGCCCAACATGGAACATATATTGCAGAGGGTCACTGGTGCATCTAGGATATCTATGATCGATGTCTTTTCTGGATATAATCAGATATCAGTCATGCCTAAAGACAGAGAAAAGACAGCCTTCACCACCCCTTGGGGCACATTCATGTATGCCAAGATGCCATTTGGGCTGATGAATGCGGGAGCAACGTTTCAGCGAGCCATGGACATAGCCTTCATCGGGGAAAAATATAAGTTTGTGGTGATTTACCTAGATGACATAACAGTCTTCTCCAAGACTGATATAGAGMAYCACTGCCACTTGAAGAGGGTTTTCCTGAARTGTCRCAGGTTTGGCCTTTCCCTAAATCCCAAGAAATCATTGTTTGCTATGCAAGAAGGGAAGCTGTTAGGCCATATAGTCTCAGCAGAGGGAGTGAGGATTGATCCTGACAGGGTAGAAGCAATTCAGGCCCTGTCACTTCCCAGATCTAAAAAGGAGGTCCAAGCATTTTTGGGAAGGATTAATTTCTTGAGGAGGTTTGTCTCAAATTTTGCTGAATTGGTGAAACATATCATAGCTATGCTCAGGAAGGGCCACGAAATAAAATGGACTGCTGAACCCAGGAAGTCTTTTGACCAAATAAAGAAAGCATTGACCGAGGCTCCTGTGCTGATCAGTCCAGATTATTCTAAAGATTTTGTGATATTTTCTTTTGCTTCCTTTGACACAGTGGCAGCGGTTCTGTTGCAGAAAAATGATCAAGGGTAAGAGCAGCCTATTGCCTTCTTTATTAAGGCGTTGAGAGATGCAGAGCTCCGATATGAGATCATGGAGAAGCAGGCTTATGCCTTGGTGAAATATCTCAAAGCTTTCAGGGTGTATGTATTACACTCAAAGATCATTTCATATGTCCCTTCAACCTCTGTGAAGGACATTCTTATAGAGCCTAATATAGATGGAAGAAGAGGTAAATGGATTGCCAAGATCCTAGAATTCGACCTGGAAATTAGGCCCACCAAGCTAATAAAGGGGCAGGGCTTGGCCAAGCTCCTGGCTGAATCCAATTATAAAGATTTGGAAATCAATTTTATCAATGAGAAAGCCGAGACATCCGACAGGGGTTCCCAAAGCAATGTGCCACTATCAGCATGCCCCTGGTACAAAGATATCTTGTATTTCCTGCAGGAGTTGAGACCACCTGATGGGATGGAAAAAGGTAAAGCTAGAGCTTTAAAGATCAAAGATGTCAGGCATTGTCTTATTGGCCAAGCGTTGTATTGGAAAGACCCTCAGGGGGTATTACTAATGTGTCTGGACCCATAGTAGGCCCAGAGGGTTATGAATGATTTCCAAAGCAGTCTCTGTGGAGGCCATTATTTTTGGAATACCACAGCTCACAAGATCCTCCGAGCTGGGTACTACTAGCCCACCTTATTTCCCGATGTCTGCAGGAAAATTAGAGCTTGCATCAAATGTTAGAAATTCTCAGGGAAGCAACAGCTCAAATCTCTGCCATTAAAACCTGTAGTGGTCTCAGCGCCCTTTCAGCAGTGGGGATTGGAATTCATCGAGCAAATCCATGCTCCCTTGAGTGGTCAGCATTGATGGATTTTGACAGCAACCAACTACTTCACTAAATGGATAGAAGTTGTCCCTACCAGAAGAACTTCTCACAAAGCAATCATCAGCTTCCTGGAAGACATCATAGCTAGGTTTGGCTTCCCTAGCAAAATTGTAACTGACAATGCTTCCCCATTTAGATCTGAGCCTCTGGTTAAATTTTGTGAACAATTTGGGATTTCACTGATTCACTCCACTCCCTACTATCCTCAGGGAAACGGACTGGCAGAATCCTCTAATAAAAGTCTAATCAAGCTTATCAAAAGGCTATTAGAAGATAATAAAAGGGCCTGGGACTCGAAGCTCAAATTTGCACTTTGGGCCCATCGAGTGACAACAAAGAAATCCCTGGGTCTCTCCCCCTTCGAGCTTGTTTATGGGATTGAGGTCATCTTTCCCACTCGGCTTGCCTTGCCTATGGCAAATCTCCTCCAAGACTATGAGGGGGAACCCAACCATGTGCTCAGAAGAATTCATCAGATGGTGGAGGTGCAACAGATCAGAGAGAAGGTCCTGGACAGAGCTTACAATTGTCAGCAGAAGATCAAGCAGGCTTTTGATAGAAAAAACAAGAAGAAAGAGTTCGAGCAGGGTGATCTAGTGCTCAAGTGGGATGCACCTAGGCAGGAAAAGGGAAAACACAGTAAATTTGATGCCCTCTAGTTCGGGCCTTTCAAGATCCTTGAAGTGTTTTCAAACAACACTTACAGGTTGCATGATCTGGAAGGCAATGAAGTTTTTAATGGCCCAGTCAATGGGCATTTCTTAAAGAAATGTTTTCTTAGAGCCGCAGTCGACTCGTTTTGTTTTTATTTTTTAAATATTGTTTTTGTTTTATTTTTCGGACTAATAAATGACTCCATAGCCCAACAGCAAAGGCACTAAGTCTGCAAAAGAGTTCTTAGAGCATCACACGGATGACTCTATCGCCCATGGAGCCGAATGTTAGCGATTTTTCTGGTTAAGGGGGTCAGAGGTGAAAGAAAAGGGTTTAAAACCCACTTGTCCTAAGTTTTGTGCGCAAATACATCCAAGTTAAACGAGAATCAGTTCTGGATGGTCCATATCCG
>ML781361.1:387742-403763 GCA_009831015.1 Picea engelmannii | reverse complement strand
CATATGCAGCTTTCCGACGGCCACGATCGAGGTGCCCAGATCAATGGCGCCTGTGCAGCCCCGCCCTTCTCAGCTGCTCGGTGCTTAACCAGTGTGGACCCTCCTCCCATCATTTCATCTTCCCTTCCGCCTTTCCCCTGCTACCGTGTGTCATCCATTCACCTCCTCCTCTCTGGTCTGCGTGGTCTTACCTTCTTCTCACCACCCACTCATCCCTTGCCACGTGTCCCGCTCCTTTCCACGTCAGCCTCTAACCTGAAGGCGAATTCATTCCTCCCGTCTTCCTCCCTTTCACCTGATGTCTTCCATCGTCAATCATCCTCCGTCATCCTTCTCTCATCTCGTCACGTCTTCCACGCCCTTATAGCCCAGCACCACCATCCTCGTCATGCACCATGTCCTCCGCGCTGGCCTCCATGCCCGTCCCTCAAGCTATTCAATTGTTCCAGGTGGCAACGCGAGATTCTCAATCCCAAGAAGCAGTTATTGAAGCAGTTGAGGGTGGTTAGACATCGTCTCGGCCATAATGGGGACGTCCTGCAATGAATTAAAGGCACGTCGATTCGCCGATGTAACTTTCAGAAGATCTATCGCGTCTGCCATAAGTTACACGATTATTCAAAGATTGCGGCTACAGAATGTCAAAAGCCATGCAGACGCAAATCTTTTAATGCATTTTCTTGGTTCTGATGTTGTTGTTGTTTTGAGTATATGTAGGCATTTTTGCCATTTTTGTATCTATCGATGGTAGAGATAAGCTCCCGACTGTAAAGTTTCAACAAATACTCTAGTTTCTTGGTTATGCCTCTGTGTTTGAGATTTCTTGGTTTATAACAGTCAATTTTCCTTTTTTCATCTTTCTTTCGTCTCACGCTTGAGGATTCACAGTCGAGCATCTTGTTACAATAAAGGATTTTTTGTGACGTTGTTGTGCCCTCTGGTATTTGTATTTGAATGTGAAAGGATTTCATGTTCGAATGCATTCTTCTTTAGTCTGTTGCAAACCGGATGTCTGTGATAGACCTTTGCACCCTTCTTGCGTAAGTCTTCCACCTACTCACCCTTTTCCTACAACCCACTGTTTGGATTTTATCAAGACCTCATTCGTTCATGCATGTCTGGTCTGGTTTCTGAGTTGAGACGATATCGTTCTGAGTTTCCTTCCATCTGATCACCCTTTAAACAAAACGTGACAATAAACTGATGGGCGTCGAGCTTTGCTCCTGCTAGAAATCCAGGGGTGACTTCCGGCCGCCAACAGAATTACAAAAAAGTCTTGATGGTACTTAATTTTTCTAAAGGTTGTCCCTTACTGGTGTGATCCATTGAGGATGGAATTTTGTACATTGGTAGGTACTTAGTTTTCTGCACAATTGATGTAGATGCAATGTTCTCCTTGAGAAGCTCCCAATTTGTCCTCCTTAAATGTTTCCTTTTCTTCTTGTGAGTCAAAATACTTATGTGGCTTAGTATTCTTCTTGACCCATTGGTGTTGATATGGATCTTGGTTTTCTACATCCGCTCCTGTCTTGGCTCCTCCTCGAGTAAATATATTGATGTTTTTTCCATCATCCCTAGCTTCTATAGAAATCCAATGGACATTCTGGTTGTTCTGGATCCTTTTTTCTTGAATCTTTCCTAAGAGTGTTGGGTAGTGTTCTGTGTCATGGTCTACTGCACGAGAATACATACATGTTGCTGGTGGAAGTAGACAATCCATTGCATAATGTCCTGTTTGTTGGTAGTTATGGAATACTATTGGCCCTCTTCCTCATCCAAATCCTCCTCTACACCATACTCCACCTCTATATCCACTTCGATCTCCTCGCGGTGCATTGTATTGGGGTACTTGGTTATACTACATGGGATTATATTGTGGTTGCACATTGTTGTACTATGATTGTGCAAGGATGAATGGTGGTGGAACCTGGTTGAACTGAGGTGTATATTTCCCTATGACCATCTATTCTTGCACCCTATAAGTGTCTAAAGTTATTTCTCTCATTAGTTCCACCATTCTACGGTGCTTATCATCATGACCTACTAATTTAAAAAAATTGCAATACGAACTTTTTGGTACTATCTTATACTTATGCATCATTGAACAATGATATGGATCATGCCCATGTGTCTTATGTTCGACAACACAAGTATTCCAATAGAGGATGAACACCTTTAGTAACCACTCACATAACTAGATCAAAGATCAACACACCGATGTTTTCACGTGGTAAAACCCCTATGGGGAAACATCCACAGCCCGAACCAACGTGGCCACTTGGAGCAGTTTATTAATGCAAAGAAAAAAATTATAGAGAGATTTTACAAGAGAGTTTCTCACAATCTATCATCGGAAAATGACCCTCCATTCTCATTAAATAGAGATCATGGACCAATTGGGTGTTAAGCCACAGATCAATGGTTGTTAAGATCGAGGAGAGTATGAACCATTATATCACTCTATGTCAGAAACATATCGTGACCGTTGTATTTCCTAACTACAAATGCATACTAATGCATACTAAAGAAACACACTAAGAAACACACTTTTCCCTAACGACACATTAGACCGAGTAGATCTTAACTAACTCCTAAGTGTCTAAATATCCTAACATCCTCCCTTAAGAACAACTTGGGATATGATTGAAGGATTTACAATAGTGACACAATAAGAGAAGGAAAGAGGCATTAGAGCCTATCCCACCTTAATGAAAACTTCCTAAACTCCTGACATAGATCGAAGTTTGGAAAACTTCTCTTCTGTAAGAGACTTTGTGAAAATGTATGCAACTTGATCTTCTGTAGGGAAAAAGAGAACTTCAATAACTTGATCATGAATGATCTTTCTGATGAAGTGCATGTGTAGATCGATGTGTTTTCTATGTTGATTTTGAACTGGGTCTTTGGCAAGCTTGATGGCACTCTGATTGTCACACCAAATGTTGGTCGGATGTTGGTGCTGGAATCCAAACTCTAAAAGGATCTGTCGAAGCCACAAGGCTTCCTGACCTGCATTTACCACTTCTCAGTACTCTGCTTCTGCTAAAGAAAGTGAAATAGCCTGTTATTTCTTACAGGCCCAAGTGATAGGTCCTGAAGCAAGGCTGAAAACATAACTTGCAGTAGACTTCTGATCATCAGGGTCAACGGCCCAATCTTAATCAGTGAAACCAACCAATAAAGGAGTCCCCCCTGAACTGTAATGTATCTTGAACTGAACTGTACCACGAACATAGCGAATTATCCTTTTAACTGCTTTCCAATAGCTTTCATGGGGTGTTTGCATATATCGGGCAACAAGACCAACAAAAAGGAAAGATCAGGATGGGTATGAGTCAAGTATAAGAGGCTACCAACTAATTGATGGTATAGGGTGGCATCAACTTCAGGAGAAGTATAGGTGGCAGAAAGATTGACTCCAAACTGGAAGGGAGAAGGGGTTGGTTTACAATCGTCCATGTGAAAGCGACGAAGAAGCTCACAAGCATACTTAGATTGGGAAAGAAAAATTCCTTCATTGGTTTTCAAAACTTGGAGGCCAAGGAAATAGTGCAAAAAGCCTAAGTCTGTCATTTCAAATTTCTTCTTAAGGATGGTTTTCACATGGTTTAAAAGTTTTGAGTCACTAACAGTAAGGATAAGGTCATCAACATAAAGGAAAAGGATTATGAGATGGCTTCCCACTTTCTTAGTATAAACATTAGGATCGGAATGGCATCTAGAGAATCCAGTGGCAATAAGAAAGATATGCATTTTGGCATACCAAGCTCGGAGAGCTTGCTTGAGACCATAAAGAGATTTCTTGAGGCAAAAAACAAGGCTAGAGTCATTCTGGAAATAGCCAGGAGGTTGTTCCATGTAGATTTATTCTTGCAAATATCCATGCAAGAAGAAGGATTTAACATCCATATGATGGACCTCCCATTTATGTGAGGTAGCAAGGGAAAGAACAAGGTGGATGGAATTCATTTTTGCTACATGGGCAAAGGTTTCATTATAGTCAATTCCTTCAACTTAGGAAAATCCTTTGGCAACTAACCAAGCCCTGTGTCATTCAAAACTTCCATCTGATGCATACTTAGTTCTATAGACCCATTTGCATCTAACAAGTTTTATTCCTTTTGGAAGAGGTACAATATCCCAAGTATCGTTTGCCATTAAATAATGATTCTCTTCATTCATTGTTGTATCCCAATCTGGATGACCTGAAGCTTCTGCAAATGTCTCTAGATCATGAATTTCTAAAACTTGAGCCAAAAGAGAAGATGTTTGTTGGAACTGTGAATGTGTCTGATGTTGATCTGAAGAATCACCGACAACATCACCAGCTGCTTCTCGTGTTGAACGGACCCATCTAGGAAGTGGTGGAGTTGGTTCTGTTTTAGGTTCAAAGGAATCATCTAGAGGAGGGTGAGCAGGCAGAGGTGGATTTTCATCCTCACTTTCATCATCTGAATAAGAAACCAGAATAGGAACATAAGAAGGCACAAATGTCGAAGATGGCTCGCAGGCTGAAGAAGGCACAAACGTCGAAGATGGCTCGCAGGACAAGAAATTTTCATCAAATTTAACATCTCTTCTAATAATAATTTCATTACAATGTGATTGAAGAAGTCTGTAACCTTTGACATCTTTAGAATAACCAACAAATATACACTTCTCACTTTTAGGCTACAATGCTTTCCTTTTTTCATCGGGAATGTGAGCCCATGCTATACTGCCAAATACACGAAAGTGACTTACATCTGGTTTAATTCTAGTCCAAGCTTATTTCAGTGTTATATTTTTAAGAGCCTTTGTGGGAGTGCGATTGACTATGTAATTTGCACAGTTGATGGATTCTGCCCACTACTTTAGACTTAATCCCTTAGATTGGATCATAAAATTAGCCATTTCTTTTAATGTGCGGTTATTTCTCTCAGCAAGACCATTTTGTTGTGGTGTATATGGAACAATGTGTTTCATTTGGATTCCATGTGTAGTGCAGTAGCTTGTAAAATTATTGTTCACTTATTCACCTCCATTATATGTTCTTAACCTTTGAATTTGATGTCCAGATTACTTTTTTACAAGGGCCTTGTAGGCCAAAAAGTTGTCAAAAACTTCACTCTTAAGTTTTAAGAAGTAAACCCAAGTACGTCTGGAAAAGTCATCAATGAAAGTTAAGAAATACTTGCACTCAGAAAAAGAAGGAGAAGAAAGTGGACCACACAAATCACTGTGAACAAGATGCAAAGGACCCGAGGCGTGCCAAGAGGCACGTTTGTCAAAACTGTCCTGATGATGTTTTTCGAGAACACAACCGGCACAAACACCATCTCTGCATGAAACAAGAGGAAGACCAGTCACCATCTGTTGATTACATAGTTGTTGCAATGAGAGATTGTTTAGATGACCAAACCGCTCATGCCAAATTTTGCTCAAGTCATTTCTATGAGCAACAAAAACTGATGAAAAATATGATGACCCAAAGTTGTCAAACTTGTACAACCTGGTAATATCATCAACAATTCCAGTTGCAAGAACATGCTTAGGATCTTTTAGATCCTTGATTACAACTTGGTGAGGTGACAAATCGATGGTTTTACCTTCACCTGAATGAGTGATTTGATATACTGATAGAAGGTTACAAGAAATACTCGGAACACATAATACATCATTGAAATGACCATTATCTACTTGAACTGTTTCAGATCCTACAACACTCAGAGATCTATCATCACCAACAAATATTTTCTTGGTGTTACATTCATTTAGAGCAGAAAATATGGATTTATCCTTATCCATATGATAAGATGCTCCTGAATCAATAAGCCACTCATGAGAAGAATAAGAAGTAGTAGAATTTGAATTGAAGGAGAAACTAGAAGCAAAAAGTGCATGTTCGTGAGAAGAAGAAGTATAATCAATATCGATGTTGTGCTTCTTCATCGTTGCTTCTAAAGATGCCATCTTCTTGAAACATTTGGACTCATCATGACCATATTTATCACAAAAGTTGCAATGTATGTTAGTATTCTTACTTTTATATTCTGCTCCTTTGTCGCTAGTGGGAGCTGAATCTGTCTGAGAAGATTTGGGACCCTTATGTTGTTTGTTGTTGTAGCGAGGATGTTGCTTCTTGGGATACTTGGGTTTATCTTTCTGCTGGGTAACTAAGGATTTTTTGGAGGGACCTGCAGTGTTGATCACTCCAAATTGTACAAGCTTATCTTCCTCTCAAATCAAAGAAACACAAAAGGAATCAACAGTGGGTTTTTCATAAGCTTCTTCCCCTAGAGCCTCTCTAATGGCATAAAAGGTAGATACAAAAAAATAATATGCACTACCTAGCTTATAAAGAATAAGATAGATGCAACGCTCTTCCTCCATCTTTATCTTACATTCTTCACATAAAATTCTGAGTGTTTTAAACCTAGATAGATAGTCTCCAAGGCAAGAAAAATCATTTGGACTCAAGGTCATTATTTGATTTTCTAACTGTTGTGTTCGAATAATATTGAGTTTACCAAACACAGATTCAATCGTGTTCCAAGCTTCTTTGGGGTCATAAATATCTTGAACGTGGTACCTTAAATCAGGAGAGATGGAAGTTCTGATTAGTCCACGTGCTTCGTCATTCCTATTATCCCACTTGGATTTCTTATTAGCATCAGTGGGTGATTTTTCCTTTCTCAAGGTAATCCAGTACAAGTCCTTACTTCTTAATAAATCTTCCATATGAGATTTCCAATTGAAGTAGTTGTTGTTGGTAAGCAAGACAATACTTGTAGAAGCCATATTAAATATGCATATACTGTGGATTTAAAAGATGAAACTAATAATTTGGATGGAAAGAGATCGAAAATTTATGCAGTTTAAAAAAAAATGGCACTGAAAACAGACTTCTGATGTTAGAGTTATGCCCTTTTTAAAAAGGGCACAATCGGTAACCAAATGACCACGTGATTGTGTAAGTTGCTTTATGAAGTGACCTACTTTTATAAAGATAAGTGGGGATCACTTTTACAATGAAGTTACTTTATAATAGAAAAGATGCATGAAAAATAAATAAATCTAAAATAAAATATTAAATATACTTATAGTGATTCACTTTTATACTTGAAGTGAAATACACTTTACAATTTTAGCATGAAGTTTTTAAAAAAAAGTAACAAAAGAGAGACTTGAACTCAAGACCTCTTACTTAATAAGACAAATTTTAACCAAATGATATAGAAAGACATACTGTAATGTTCAGAAGGAGGATTGTTGTTTTTGTTGTTGTTGAAGATGGCCTTGGAGAGCGTGCTAAAAAAGAACTCTTTTCACACAAGAAAAAAATTTTGCTTCTCAATGACAAGGAGGGTTAGATCTCGGATAGCTTACCCAGAAGATTCACCTTTTCCTATCTATTTATGATTTTCTAAGATCACACAGGGCATGGGGCAAAGAGAATTCGCAGATCTAAAAGAGTAGCAACCAGGAAATAAATTAAACAAAACCAAAATAAAACCAAAATACTACTCTGCAAAAATTTTAAAAAATGCGTATCCAAGCTTTATACCTTCGAATCTGACTGTAATGGTTGTATCTTGGGAAAACGGAAACCTTTTCGAGTGAAACAAAAAGTGTTCCTGACTAAACTGAGTGCTCCAGACACAATGGAACAGTCCTCTCAGCCCATAAATGTATGGAAATGACAAAAAATGGATATGAGGCAACTTGCCTTCACGATCGCAATCTAAAACAAGAGCGGGTCTTCAAACAGGCTCTGATACCATGTTCGAAAACACATGTATTCCAACAGAGGATGAACACCTTCAGTAACCACTCACATAACCAAATCAAATATCAACACAACGATTTTTTCACATGGTAAAACCCCTATGGGGAAACATCCACGACCCCAACCAACACGACCACTTCGAGTAGTTTATTAATGCAAAGAAAAAGATTACAAAGAGATTTTACAAGAGAGTTTCTCACAATCGATCATCGACAAATGACCCTCCATGCTCTTGAAATAGATATCATGGAACAATTGGGTGTTAATCCATGGATCAATGGTCGTTAAGATCAAGGAGAGTATGAACTGTTTGATCACTCTATGCCGAGAACATATCGTGACCGTCATATTTCCTAACTACAAATGCATACTAATGCATACTAAAGAAACACACTAAGAAACACACTTTTTCCTAACGACACATTAGAACAAGTAGATCTTAACTAACTCCTAAGTGTCGGAATATCCTAACATCTTACAAATCTTGCACCATGGTCCTCCTATTGGCAGGGAGTTTGGAACCCCTGCTTCCAAGTACCGCGCAAAAGTTGGGCATTCATTCTTATGATGTCCTTCTGTCCTGCATAACGTACACCAACCATCTTCTCTTTTCTCTTTTCCCTTATTCTGGTTTAGTTGAAAGGTTAGATTATTCAAATCTTCCTTCAAGTCCTCTATTGTTGGATTTGTCTACTGATACTGGTTTTCTTCCAATTGCAGGGTTGCTTACAAAGACTCTACCTGATTTTGGAAATTTTGTTGTCTCAAAGGATACTTCAAGTGTGGTAATAGTGAGGTCACAAATAATTTCCTATGTTGCATGCCAGTAATTAAATACTTCAACTTACCTTTTAGACGTTTGAACCTCTAATCAATCTACCAAACAAACCCACCTGGTTTCTGCCTAATTTCAATCATTTCATTCATTTAGTGGTCTTCTGAGCTTGGCTTCTGAAACCTGTTTACTAGTAGTTTTTTCACCTCTACAATAGTCTTTGGTATTCCTTGTGGATTGTTTACATCAAGGCTCATGTACCAGTCCAATGTGTGGTCTCTTAGTGTGATAGCTAACTGCACGATATTTGTATCCTCATATGTAATATGCTTTGCTTCCCATATCTTTTCACATATGAATAAGTGTTTTTCAGGTTCTTCTGACGCCTCTCCCCAAAACTATGGTAATCTTATTGTGCGATCATGTCCTTCCATTTTGAACTGTGTTGAACTACTGCTTCCGTGTGGTGTAGAAAATTGACTGTTACTTCATGAACTTGCTTGATCCAAAATGGATCCAGGAAGGCCTAAAAATTAAAGTTCTCATAATCAGATGAAACTAGTGCCATTGTGTCAGGCTCGGCACGTCGATTCCGACCATATATTTTTTTTTATGAAAAATAGACATCGTATGCGAAAGTTATCACATTCTGATCAATTTCCCAAACAAGGAAAAAAGTCAACTGGTCAAAGTCAATAGTCAACATGTCGTACTTCTGATGTTAACAGTAAGTCAACATGATGTGGAAGTGACATCATCGTGATGTCATGATGACATCAAGAGAGACACGTGGTAGCATGAGGAGGTGACACATGTCACTCATTTTTGGCATTTTCATGTGTGATGTGGACTAGTAAAAAAGTGACACGTGGCACCGTATGAAGGTGATACGTGGAACTATACGAACATGAAACATGGTTGTATAGACATTGACATGGCCCAATGATAGTCCAACATGTGGAAGTATGGATGATAGGCTGGCTGATGACGTGGTTATACAAACATGACATGGCACCAACGACAACATGACATGTGCCAGGTACGACCGTGACGTGGTAGGATGACAGGATGACACATGGTGTACATATAATGACTTGGAAAATGACTATGTTGGTGATTGGATGGTATGGTCCAATCATAGGGTGACACATGGCCCAATTTAGAGGGCATCACGTGGCACCCCGAATTTGGCCAATGTGGGCTAGTTCAATTTTTTTTTCCTCCACAAGATTCGAGCTCGAGACCACCGGGCGAGGAAATAGACTAAATCGAGAGCACTAATCGTCTGAGCTAGCTCTGAGTCTTAATGACCATTTGGCATATATTTGTTAAAATTTGTGGTTGGCGGGATTTGGGGGTAAATATTGGTTAGCGGGGGGCTAGCCCGACTGACCAAGGCCACATGTCACTCCATAAGACCAGGCACCAGGGGAGGGAGTAGAGCACGGAGGTGGCCTAACACTTTGCCACATAGACATCCATACGACCAATGCAATAGCTTAATACCAAGGATTAACAATTAGCGCCCAACCTAAGGCCATATGACAACTCCTAGGTGAACAGGAGCCTGGGTAAAAGGGGTTGGTGCACCAATATGTTGAAAAAGTGGGTTTTTAACTATATTGCATGGTTTGTTTTGGATTATTATATTAATTTTTGAGGATTTTGCCCATTTTTGGGGGATCTGGAGCTCTATTTGAGGCCAGATCTTGGGAGGAAGTTGGGATAGGATCCCCAACCTAAATCCTATATAAACCAAGCATTTTTGGAAGTTCAGAGACAACAAAATGATGAATAAATTGTGAAGATCAAGCCATTTTTATGCAGGGAAGCCATTGAGGAAGCAAACTTTGGAGGCCATTTCTGGGAGCTACACTCAACCTTTTTCAGTGTCGTTAGTTGTGTTGGATTCTAGAGTTTGAGAAGAACACAACCATACTAGTTTGTAATCCATTTGATTAATTTCTGATTTACTTTTGAAGCATTTAATAATAATAAGAAAGCCTCCCCCACTAAGACAAAGGCCCGAAGACGTAGATAACCTTGCTGAACTCTGTTAACAATACTATTGTTATGGTTTAATGTTCCTTATGTTTAATTTACATTATTTATGATGGGTGAAATATTCTTTCATTAATATATTCTTCTTTTCTTAATTCCTTGGTGGTAATTTAACACATGCTTAAAACTCAAGCAAGTCTTGTAAATATCATTTTCGGGTCAAGTGGTATCAAAGAAGGTTGAAAGTTGGTTGTTTGAGTTTTTATTATTACCAGGGAAAAGCTAAGTCGTGGTGAAGGTGAGCTTGTAGAAGAGGATCCAAAGATTGGATCAAGAAATAGGGCTTCTCAAAGTGAGAAGATGGCATCTGAAGAAGGAATGTCTCGGAACGAGATAAAGTTTCAAAATACATTTTTTGCCATGTCTGAGATAGTAAAGGTATTATATGATGATTACTTGGAATGGAAGGGTCCTTTTCAAGGGTAATATTCAAAACAATAAAAAATTGAAAAAGGAGAGGACCCTCCTAATCCTCCTCCTTCATCTCCTTCATCTCCATCATCTTCTCCTTATTCAAGTACAAGTGAAACTTCTACCGCAAGGAAACATTCTCATAAACATAAGCATGATATTCCATTACTTAAGCTTGATGTAAAATTAGAATTTCCCATGTATGATGGTGAAGTAAATGATGAGAGGCTTGATAACTAGGTCAGACAGATGGAATTTATTGTAGTGTGCAATGAATCAAAGATGAAGAAACCCAAATCAAATTGGCAACATGGTACTCAACAAGTTGGTAATGTATTGCCATCATGGCAAGATTTTGTTTTTTCACTTAGAAATTATTTTTATCCTTTGGGTTATAAGGAAAAGGATTTAATTGAATGTAAAAGTCTTAAACTAAGAAAATGACAAATGGTGCAAGAATACATGAATGAATTTTGCACGATGGAATTAATGTTAAATATTCCATTACATACACAATAAAATATTATGAAGTATATAAGAGGTTTATCTGCACATATTCATAAGACTGTATTTATGTTTGGACCTACTAATATTGATGAGGTTTCTATTCAAGCAACGTATATTGAAGAACGGAAAAAAATAGTTGGTGTATCAGGGGAATCGTCTTCAAGGAAAGAGGACAAAATAAAAGGGGAATGGAAAGAAAGAAAATTCAGTGACAATGAAGGAAGGGAATCTCTCTTGCAAGCATTGCAAGAAAGAATGGCATGATGATGACCATTGCTAGAAATTACACCTAGAGAAGAGACCAAAATGGTTCAAACAGAGGAAAAGGAGGAAAATAGTTGCAACAACAACATGGACAACAGACTTGGGGTATGATTAAGGTGATGAGACTAAGATCACAATAGTTGGTTTGAGAGGTAAAATTGGTGATGGTTCTAGTTCAAGAAGTAAGTTGTTTCATGTAAGGGTCATAATGAAACATACTAAGATCGATACATTGATAGATAGTGGATCTCAATCTAACTTAATTTCATAGGAAGTGGTTAAGAAATTTGGATTGATAACTAATTTACATCATAAACCTTACTCACTTAAATGGATAAGCAACACTCATAACTTGCACATAAAAAAGAAATGCACTTTAATGTTTGCAATTTCATCAAAGTTTTTGGATGAGGTAACGTGTGATGTGGTGCCACTAAATGAATGTGGAATGGTTTTAGGAAGCCCTTATTTGTATGATAGCAAAGAAATATTCTACAGGGAACATAATCAATAATCACTTAACTAAAGAAGGAAATGAATATGTTGTACATGCTCATCACTTAAAAGAAAATCAATATCTTCAAACAATGAAACAATTAAGGCAACTTATGCAAGAAACATATCTATAATTGTGCCAAGTAAAGAAGTTGATATTAGGCATGAACTTGAGATGGTTGTAGAATGAAAATTCAATCATACTTTGCTTCAAGATAAGATAATGTCGTGCATGCACACAAAACATATAATTTCATTTGCAGTCATATTTTTTATGTTATCGTTGTTAATGTTTTCAACATGGATGGTAGTGGCTTCAGTAGGATGTGAACGAGTTCAAGTGGCTAACAATATGATTTCAGTTTTCATGGTTGTTTTTCAATTGATTATGATGTGACAGGTGCACAAGACAGAGTTTAAAGAAAAAGGACAAGTGGGGTGGCCTATCCCACACGTGATGACTAGTTAATACCCTTTTGGAGGACCAAAAGGTCTTAGTGGGGAGGCTTGATCCAAAATGGATCCAGGAAGGCCTAAAAGTCAATGTTCCTAGAATCATATGAAACTAGTACCATTGCGTCGGGATCGCTATGCTGATTCTGACCATATATTGTTTTCCAAAATTGGACACCATATGTGAAAGTTATCGTGTTCTGATCGATTTAGCAAACAGGTAAAAAATTCAATTGGTCAAAGTCAATAGTGAACAGGTGGTACTGCTGACGTCAATAGTAAGTCAACATGACGTCGAAGTACAATCAACATGATGTCATGATGATGTCAGTAGGGACACATGGAAGCACGAGGAGGTGACACGTGTTACTCATTTTTGGCATTTTCAAGCGTGATGTGCACTAGTAAAAAAGTAACACATGGCACCGTATGGAGGTGACACATGGCACTGTACGGACACGACACATGGTTATATGGATGATAGCATGTCCCAATGACAGTTTGACACATGACAATATGGATCATAGGCTAGTCGATGACATGGCTATATGGACTTGACGTGGCACTAATGACAACATGACATGTGGGAGGTATGAAAGTGACGTGGCAGGCTGACAGGATGACACATGGTGTATGGATAATGATTGGGAAGATGAATGTGTTGGTGACTGGATTGTACGGTCCAATCAAAAGGTGACATGTGGCCTATTCATAGGGAGCCATGTGACACCTTGGATTTGGCCAATGCGGATTGGTTCAAAAATTTGTTTTCCCTCCGCAATATTCGAGGTCAAAATCTTAGGGTAGGGAAACAGACTACACCAAGAGCACTAACTGTCTGGGGTAGCTGTGGATTTTAATGAACATTTGGCATATATTTGGTGGGAATTGGCGATAAATCTCAGTTGGCGGGGTGCTAGGCCAACCGACCAGGGCCAAATGTCACTCCATAAGACCAGGCACTAGGAGCAGGAGCAGAGCATGGGGGTGGCCTAACAATTGGCCACATGGCCATGCATATGACCAACGCAACAACTTAAGACTAGGGATTAACAGTTAATACCCAGTGTGAGGCCATATGGAAGCTCCAAGGTGACTAGGGGCCCGAGTAAAAGGGGTTGGCATGCCAATATGCTGCAAAAGTGGGTTTCTAACTATATTGTATGGTTGTTTTTGGATTATTATGCTGATTTTGGAGGATTTTGTCTATTTTTGGGGGATTTGGAGCCCGATTTGAGGAAAAATATTGGGAGGAAGATGGGATAGGATACCCAACCAAAATCCTATATAAAACAAGAATTTTTGTAAGTTCAGAGACAACAAAATGATGAAGAAATTTTGAAGATCAAGCCATTTTTATGCAGGGAAGCCATTGAGGAAGCGAACTTTGGAGGCCATTTCTGGGAGCTAAGCTCAACCTTTTTTTAGTGTCGTCAGTTGTGTTGGATTCTTGAGGTCAATAAGAAGACAACAAGACCAGTTTGTAATCAATTTGATGCATTTCTGATGTACGTTTGAAGCATTGAATATTAATAAGAAAGCCTCCCCCACTAAGACAAAGTCCCAAAGACATAGGCAACCTTGCCGAATTCTGTTAACAATCTTGTTGTTATGGTTTGTTGTTTCTTATGTTTATTTTCTGATCTACATTCTTTATGATGGTTTCAATATTCTTTCATTAATATCTTCTTATTTTCTTAATTCCTAAGTGGTATTTTAACACATGCTTAAAACTCTACCCAGTCTTTTAAAGATCATTTTCAGATCATTTCTCCCCGAGATGATTTTCCTTGAGTGGACCCTTTTCTTGTTGTTCCCTTTCCACTAAAATTCAATTGTCTAAATGATAGTGTTCTTTCAGGTGTATTAGTCGCACATGGGGTTGTAGGTTCCACATTGATGGTGATCTAGACTAGAGTTTTTCCTTATGTTCCTAACCTTGGACCTCTTGTTTTCCTTTCATATGTTGTGATCCATATTTCCTCAATATAATCCATATCCCAAATATCCTCTACCTCTTATTCATCACTCACCAATCCCTCTCTATCGGCTATGGCCCTCTTCTTGTTATTCAAATTATATTGGTAAGTTCTTTCGCTGCGCACATTTCCATATTTTTTCATTATCTACTTTATCTGGTCTTATTCCATCATGATTGGGTCCATGGCCTCCTTATGCTTTCCCTTATCCATCTCCTTGTCCATATCTCAACCTCCTGTCAGTGCTTCCCTCCTTCCCCCATGCGTGCAAGGAAGTTTAACTGTCTGATTCCATGGTCATCACACCTTTGTCATACAATAAAATCTTGATTGAAGTATACAATGATATCATGTACCTACTTATGGGTCCCTTCAGAAAATCATGCTTTTCATCGGTGTAGGAATTCACAGTATCTACTCCAAATTTGATGATAAACCCTGCAACAATATCGTCTAACCAAAAACATACTACGCACATAAATTTGTTATTAACTTTTTATAACATCACGATACCCACAGGATGCCACTCTAGATGTTTGATCTGGTTTGTAGGGTGTTTTTCCTTCATCCTTAATAACCACTCCTGCAACAGATGTTGAAAATCAAAGAAAACTACCTCATGCAGGTCGCTAAACATGTGTTTGTCAAGATATTTCTGTTGATTAAGGTTGGTTGTCATTGATGTCAACTCTTGAAGAAAGACCTATAGCACAAAGTTTTGGGTAATGGACCCAATAGTGTTTGATGTAAATATGACTCATTATTGTTTTTTCATGGTTGATAAGAAGTAAATATGGATGAACTCCAAAGTGGCCCCCTTATGGTGAAAGCCTTCATGGGAAGACGCTTTACGGATTGAGTTATCCTAGAAGAATGGTTGGAGGACCCATGCTTGTATGAGGAATAACGAGATGAAGATCAAGGAAATTGCTGGTGAAACTATCCTATATGGATAGTTCTTGTCATTCCATTTCTGGTGGTATGTGGAACGTCACATAATTCCTCACGGTTAGAGAGTTATGGCCATGAGAAGTTGGACACCACAGGTTTGGGTAATGGACCCAAGTTTGTTTGATGGATAATGGTATGAGTTATGATATATTCTTAGATAATACTATTCTATATGGATAGTACATGTCATTCCATTTCTGGTGGTATGTACAATATCACATAACTCCTCACGGTTTGAGAGTTATGGCCTTACGAAGTTGGAGGACCCTCAGATGTCATCTAGAAGCCCCAAAAGGTCAAAGTAATAAAAGTGGTTTAAGAGATTTTAAAAGGTAAATAATAAAGTGAAGTGATGAG
>ML781361.1:327148-348734 GCA_009831015.1 Picea engelmannii | reverse complement strand
ACATGAATGAATGAGAAGAGGCCCTTGCCTTTCCTTTATACTTTTTGGCTCACCTTGTCCCTCCAAAGTGACTTTCATTTTATTAATATTTAATTAATTAATTAAATCACTTTAATTAATTAATTAATTAACCTTTTTACCTTCGAAAAGCTCCTTATCTCTCCTTGTGGCTTCCCTGGCCACTGTAAGTCACTTATAGCCATCCCATCCTGTAGTGTTTCTCCTCCCGATTCCAATGAGCTATTACATTGAGAGGTTCCTCCAAGTAATGTGCCCAAAATGTCCTCTTCAGTGATTTTAATTAACTTATAGCTCAAAATAGTCAAAATCATGGAAATCGTCGGAATGGAATGAAACCAAAGACAACCTGTGCGGAATGGCTCATGATGATGGAATATGATGATAAATTCCAACTGGACCCCACAATGCCTCTCAAATACCCCTGTATTCACTATAACATCCATCTAGCTACTCTGGTCATCACAAGTCTCTGCCCTGTGATGATGTCCCGAAGTGGGGACATTACATTTAAAACCCAAGGAAGGCATACTTATGCTTGAGTGATAAATAATTTTTAGGTATGGATGCCATAAAATACACCGCGGATCCATAATTATATTGAAAAAAGGTATAGCCACTACAGATACAATGTGGATCTATACTACCATGACCTGAACTAATTGTAGCCATGAAGAATACACAGTGGATCTATGAGATGACAAGACATAGTGACGACCAATACAAAGTGGATCTATGTAACAATATATGTGTCATAGTTCAAAAGAATTCCTTTGCAACTTGGGAAAAGTATACATAAGAGTGAAAACTCAACCCAGGGTATTCTTACCGATCCCGATGTAGTACAAATCTAACCATGTGAATAGATGTCCTGATGTCGAACATGGAAGAAACCACTTGATTACCAGTCAATGACGTAACCGTTAACAAGCGCGAGGGATATCACCTTTGATGTCAATGATTCCCAAGGTACTCTAGTACATTCCAACGAATGAAAATGAATGAGATGAAGTTGAACATCTATGGAATCATCTGATTAGGGTTCAATGATGCAAACCCACTGTCAGACACGAGGATCCCTACCATTGAGGCATGCAGGTCCCAAGGTACTAACTGGTTTCTAAGTCTAAGTCTCAGATAATGTGCTGAAGTTGACAGGAACAGACTCATCGAGGGACGACCTTGATGTATCCCCCATCAACGACATGGAATGGTAACAAATATGTATATGGTAGATCAAATGAACATGGACTGACACAGGTATTGAAACAAGATATTTGTGATGGCTGACTCTCAAGGAAAATACTTCCCTTGAACACTGAGGCACGACAATAGAAATATGCCATGGTGTTGGCAGCCAATACAATTTTTCTATTGCTCTATAAGCTGCCTACACCTATGTTTTCTGAACTTCAAATTGTCGTCGCATTTTGCAAATAAACGATATTTTCATTTCTTGCGACACTTGCAAATTGGTCTCCATTTAGTTTTCACGACTGTAAGCGTGAAAACTCCTCCATCGTTCTTTGAACTTTCATGATATTTTATTGATATTTTTGAGTGGCACTTACCTTTGGTTTATCATTAAGTAGCTAAAGGATTTTCGAACTATGCCTATTTGCATGTTCCTACTTTGATCGCGCAACTGGATTTTATAACACTGGTAAGGCATTGAGCATGAACATTTATGTTTTTTGAAACTTCCCTAGTCATTGAATTACATAGGGGACATGGTTTATTTTTGTTTTTATATTATTGATGTGATCCTTATTGTAATATCTCTTGGCTTGTTGATTTTATGAAATCAACTGTCACAATGTTTTAAAACCTTTGATTAAAATGATTGATTATGCAATGGCGTGTTGGTTTAACATTTGGGTTTGATTCCACGTTGAATGATAATGGTTTGAAAATCTATGGTTAATGGTGCATTGGCATATTACTCATCATTCAATTCCTTGGTTTTACAAATGATATGGTTTTGTGTTATGATTGATTTAACAGAGGATTAATTGGCAGTTGTACTATGCCATTACTATTACACATGGCAGTGAATAATCCCACCACCCCCGCATGCGCACATTAATGCTTCCTCTTTGATCGTTCATAGTGGTTAGACCAAATGACTCTACTCCTGTGTGTTGTTGTTTTCGACCCAAACCCTTACCATGTGCTCGCACCATGGCTCCAGTCATGAGGTTTGAACCCAATGGTAGCCAGGCACTGTTGATGTTCGACAGTGCCCACAATGACCTTGAGGAATTTGGATGGCTCCCGTTCATACAAAAGTTTGATGGTTTTAACCTCCGCATTGCTCGGCAATTCGCTTTAACCTTTGATGGCTGTCGAGCCAAGGTCGGGGATGTTCAATTGGAAATTAACGAGAAATTCCTCAGTTTAGCTACAGGTTTCCCTGCCACTGGACAACGATGGTCCAAGAATTGCAAAGTGGAAGAGGTCCCTTGGACACTGCTCTTCCAGTCACGTAGGGTTAGCTCCTGTGATAAGGGTTTTCCCGTGAACATGCTTAAGAAACGTTGGTACGATTTGTTGATGATAATCAAACAGTTTATCACCTGCGAGGGTCGGTACAGGTTTGTTTTCTTATACCACCTTCGTTTGCTTATGGTTTTCATGCGCTATGAGCTTAATATGCCTTATTACTTGCATAGAAGCCTGTTTAAAATGTCTAAGAGATACAAAAGGAACCAGGCTGATAGCAGCCTTTTTACTATGGGCTGGTTAAAATGATTGTTGTTTATCATTTGAGGTTACACGAAGACTGTTGGAATGATTTCCTTGCTTGCAATGGTTTTGAGGATTCAAATCCTCCACAGGTTGATAAACCTGTGGTGACCGAGAACAAAGCTATACCCCCGGTACCCTACAGTATTATGTTACCTAAACCCTTACCCGACTCACCTATCGACCTACCCCACTCTGTGACCAAGGATGTCGAAACTATTAAGCCTGTGGGAAAGAAACCCAAAGACAAACCCACTAAAAATGCCAAAGGCAAAAAGAATGCTCATCTAATCTCTCAAATGGAAAGGAACAAGCTGAAACTTCCTGTCAACCCTAACCCCATCGTGGTGAATGAAGACACCAACTCGGAAGTGGAACATTACCTGGCTAGTGAGTACCCCTATTCGGAAGGTCTGTGTGCCAAACCCTCATATGACTTTGTGACAAATCTACCACCTTTCTTGCAAAACGACCCTAACTACCCAGGCATTAAGCTGCCTTGTGAATCCCCCGGTCATTTATCCAAACCCTCTCCTGCTCTGTCGAAGCCTACAATGCCACCTTGTGATCAATGCGGCTCATGGTTAGAGAGATATTATCTTGATGTGCCAATGCTATAGTCAAAGATTAAGTCTTTGGAGGACCAGGTTACACTACTTACCCATCAAAAGGCTGAGCTACAGACCACTGATAAGAGACAAAGAACGACGGGCTCCATTTTATTTAGAAATGTGGAATCGGCCACGGCTGTGGTGAATTCTAAGCTAGCATAATTGGATAGCCTCGTCACACAGGTATGTGTAATATCAATCATTATTGTAAATAATATGAGTTTATATAACGATTCAAATTTGGTTTGAATAGATCTGTTCAACATTAATTGATTTCGTTACATTGTATACTCAGCCTTGCTTTGACTGAATGGAATTCCGTTTCCCAGTTTATTTTCGATTAGATTTTAATCAATTTGATTGATTTGGTATGGATTTGAGTTGTTTGATTTAGCCAAAATGAATTCTCTGTTGTTGATTGAAGTCGTTTGATAGACACAAGTTGTTTCTCATGTTTTGATTCTAAACACAATCGCATTTTGTTTTGATTTCATATATGCTATGATTGGTAACAATTGTGATATGGTCAACTGTTACGGTTTTATCTCCATATGGTTTTTGAACAACTCAAATACAGTTTGGATTTTGTTTAAAATGATTCTGTACAAATCATGAATGGATTGAATTCGTAACAGCTATGTGAAACCCAGCTGGTTAATTCGTTTTGGTCTGCTGTTAGATCGACCCTGTTATCGGTTGGATGTGTAATGGCAATGAATATTCAGTTACGAGTTGATTTGTAAAATGAGATTGAATTCACTGTTATTCTATATTCAACCCAGTCACGATTTGTTTCGATTGTTGCCCGGCTTATGATTATCATTTCTGTCGACTTTATGATGGTTGTGATCACTATTAATTTATCATGTCTGTTAACTGTGCAACGCTCAGCGATCGAAATCTATGGTGAATTTTGGTTGATGTTGTTGTATTTACTTATGATCGTAACAGTCTTTCCATCTTTGTATTTAATTAAAACAACATGAATCTTATGCTACATAATTATAGCTATAACGAATGGATTCTGGTTGTGTTGGATTAGATTGTATCGCACATGATATGATTCACTATGGATTTCATTTGATATGAAACAGTCCTCTTACTGTTTGACCCGATTTTTTTGGTAAAATGAAACAGAGTATCCTTACCCCTGTTTCGGTTAAATCACTTTTGATTATGTTTTATATTGAATGATAAAATCATTTGAATCATTAGTGATTCATTTTTTAATGTTTATTAAAAGAAAATTGGATTTGACTTTGTTTAAAAAGATTTGATTTGATTTCTATTTGATCCTGTATGCTATTTTAGACTAGCTACAGAATCAGATGATTCTGGAGCTAAGTCTGTAGAATCATATGATTCTGTAGCTAAGTCTGTAGAATCAAATTTTTATTGTTTTGTAAATGAAATACCTTTCTAACTTGTTATTTTTTATCTATTGCAGATGAATTCCAAATTGCAATGGATTTGATGAGTAGTTAGGGGATATTTCAAAGATTTCACTTGCATTTTAGTTTCCTAGTTTGGTTGATTTTGGGATATCTCCCAGATTATGTAAAACAGTTTGATATTATCCACAGGGAGGTTTTACCCTGTGGAGAGACTTATAAATATCTATCATTTTTGTAATAAGAAACATCCTCATTTTTGGGAGAACAAGGATATGGAGTTTTAATACAGACTGAAGCAGAGTTTGGTGTTTTGTTACAGCTTTAGCTTCTCATCATATCAATATTTTGTTTCATGTTGTGTATATCAATTTGTATCTGGTTAATGACTACTTTAGCTATCTTAATCATGTGCAAATGATATAATTTAATCACTGTAATCCATATCTGATTTCTTCTAAGTGTTTAAAAAACATAGCAATTGCTTAATTCAGTTTGTGAAAGACAGATTTCTCTTCTTCATAAGTTGAATTATAAAGTATAAGTTTTTGCATAACAGGTTTCCCTTATTGTAGAGATTTATAAATCATAAAATTGTTATGATTTTTCTTTTGTCTTGTTTGTCCTATAAACAACTCAAAGAGCAACGCAACCTATCATTTACGCGAAGCTTATGGACTAACTGGTGCGAGTTTACTTCCTCCGACCAGCTTCGAAGTCATCATACACAGGACAAATTAGGAGCGCTTCTAGGTTAATCTGTCATTTATCTATTAGTATATTTCTTAGTATTGTTAGTTAGATATATATGTTTAATATATTAGATTGTTTAATTTCAGAAAATATATTAGATCGTTCAATTTCAGTAAGTTTTATTTCTTATTCATAAAATATAAAAATCAAAAAATATCTCTCGCTGTCTTAGGGCAGAAAACACGTGAGTTTTACAGGTTTTATTCAAATCTGCAATTGTGTATATTGTATATTTGTGAATAAGTTGTACTATAACTGGTAGTTAGACGGTTAATTGTTAGAGTTAGAGTAATAGTAATTAGTAGAATAGTTAGTGTAATTTGTATTTAGTTTTAGTCTATATCGTAGTTCGTTTTTAATTAGATTAGTGTATTAGTTTGTTTTTATTTATTAGTTAGTTTAGTTTCTTGTATTTAGTTTTAGTTTGTTTTATTAGTCTTAGTTAGTTTAGTTTGTTTTATTTGTTTTAGATAGATTAGCTAGTTTAGGTTAGTTTTCTCTTTGGTTTTCTTAGGACCTTAGGGCGGCCAACGGAGCCGTTAAACCCATCAGGGTGGTTCATTCCAAATGGATTGGGTTATTTAGAAAACCCTGAACTGGTTCCACTCTCTCAATTAACAGACATACCATTTTTCCCCTCAAGAAATGTCGCTAGAAGGAGGGCATGAACTTAATTAATGGCACGAGGCGGTCGCAAGACTCCTCCCCCCCCTAATCGCTCACTTATAGTGACTAGAAGCCATTCACAAGATAATATTCCCCCTCAAACATCAACTACTTCAACTGAATATCCGCAGATCACAGTTGAGCCAACAACCACTAATCCTACAGGTGGTGATACACAAGACATTATCCGTCAATCTCTTCTTAAAACACATAGTGGCTTGGCTCGTCTTAGGCAACCAAACCATCTGTGGGGTCAACCTTTAGACTTTTTTGATATCAGAGAATAGTTAGGTGACATTAACCTCACTGTGAATCCTACAGATCCAAACACAAATCTTGCTGCAGGAGCATCTGGGATACCTCCTTCACCACCTCCCTCATCTCCTTCCTCTTCTGGAGGAGACTCCTCTTCAGACGAAGGCAATTCACCTTCTCAGCCTTCCACACCCACTACCCCAATAGAAAACCAGAACAACCCTGCTAGACCCTGGTTGGACCAGGATGCTGTAGCTGTACCTGGAGCCCAACACCCTTTACCTAAGCACCCAGAGAAATGGCTTCCCAAGTTTGATCCTTATTCAAAATAGATAGCTGAAGATCATATCAAAAAATTTATGTTATCCATCAGAATCCGTAACGTTGAACATGAAGATGTTGTCTATAGGTTGTTCCCTTATACTTTTGAGGGTAATGCATCCACTTGGTATTTTTCCCAATAGCCCCATACCATAGTGTCTTGGGAAAAGTTTGAGTCATGCTTTTTGGAAAAATTCGGAGATGGTAAACCTCCGAAAGTCTTAGTCATGGATCTTTCAAGCTTAAAAATGAACCCAAAAGAAAAAGTTAAAGATTTTAATCAAAGATTCTTGACGCTTAAAAATTGAATCCCTGCAGATTCTATGCCTACTGAGAGTCTTGAAATAGCTTACTATACTAAAGCTCTACATCAAAGTATAGCTATTTGGGTCAAAGGTTCTAAAAAGGCCACATTGTTAGAAGCCTTCGAAGAGGCTATTTAGATTGAAAAAGACATACTTAGCCTTAAGGAATCTTCTAGCAACGAAACTAAGACTGTTTCTTCTTCCAAAAAGAAGATTGAAATTCTCCCCAGACCTACACAAAGCAAAACACAACCTGAAAACTCTGATTTGGAAAATTTAACTAAATTTGTACAAAAATTGTCTAATCAAGTTATAGATTTAAAAAGGTCAACCGAAGAAGCTTCCTCGAGTAAAGGAACCTACAAACCCCCTTTTCGAAAGCCTTTTCCTACCAACCGACCTAACCCAAACTTCGAAGGCTTGAACCTAGAAAGTTTGCAATGTGCTCTTCAGAAAATTCTAGAAGCCCAAGATAACTTGATGCCTCCTGAAATCCCTCAGGAGGAAGTCGAGCAGGAAACAAATGAAGAAGAAGAGTCTTCTCCAAACATCTTTGGACACTTCTTGGACAACATCTTTCAAGCTAACTTCGAGACTGTTCACCCCTACAACACTAGGAGTAAGACAACAAACAAGCCTCCTGCCGAGAACACTACAACATCACCTCCCAAGCCATCTAAATCAGCAGAAATTAAACAGAATAATGTCAGCCCTAAATTAGATTATGATGTTGTTGAAGATCTAAAAAAATTAAGGGCTAACATTTCTATTTATGACTTGTTGAAGTTTCCATTTTTGTTACAAAAGATGTTGCAAAATATTTCAGAAAATGGCAAGAATGGTAACTCAAATGGTAGCAAGGTTGTGCAAAGCAAAGTGCCGCAGAAGACTTCCACTAAAAACAATCCTGATCCTCAAGATAAACGAAGCCTTCTTGTAACTCCTGTAAATAATATAAATAATGTAGATAATGTTAATAATGTAGATAAAGTAGCATTGGAAACTGCGAGTAAGAAACCACAAGCTACTACTTTAAGTACTCGCAAGAATATACCTCCATTTCTTTTAACTTTCGAAATCTTCAACATAAATGTGCATAATTGTATGGTCGACTTAGGAGCATCATAAAATGTGATGCCTTGGTTTGTCTGCCAAAAGATTAACGCCGAAGTGGAGCCATCTTCTTTGAAAATCATACAACTTGATCGAACAGATGTCAAAGTTATAGGCGAACTGAAAAATGTATTGATTATATTATCGTCTAACCCAAAGGTTCATCAGGTTATTGATATAATTGTGGTGGATATTCGAGAAGTGTATGGTCTCTTTTTTAGCAGGGACTGGTCGGAACAACTACATGGTTACTTCGCGATGGACTGGTCTCACTTATGGCTTCTAGAGAATGGTAAGCCCAACAAGATCAAAGTGAATCGTGAGAGTTACCTTAAGTTCACGATCACAGACTTAAACGACCCCAATGAACCATACACACCTCCTACTGATTCACCTAAAGTCCAAGGGATGGACACCTTCTTCGGAAATTTCATGGATGAAGTTTCACCTATCAACAACCCAGAACAACAGTCGGAGATCATAGCATATGTGCAACCAACAGCTCCTATGCAACAATCCCATGAGCCTGATGGAAATCAAATTTGGTCCCTATATTTCAATGGTTCCAAGTCTAAAGAAGGAGCTGGTGTAGGCTGCATCATTATCGATCCGACAGGTAACAAGACATTATTGGCTTGTGGATTAGAATTTGAGTGTATGAATAAAATCGCAGAATATGAGGCTTTACTGCAAGGTCTCAGAAAAGCCTTGGACATGAACGTTCAAAATCTGATTGTATTTGGCAACTCTGAAATAGTGGTCAGACAGGTAAGAGACTCTATACACTGTCTTTCCCCGCATCTCAAAAGTTACCAGTATGAGGTATGGAGTTTAATGAACAAATTTTCTTCTTTTAATATAAATTCCATTCCTAGATTAAATAATGCTGAGGCAGATCTACTAGCTAATGTTGCCTCTAAACTTCTTCCTACAAAAGGCTTATCCCCAAACGCATTCTCTGTGGAGCTATTGTTTCGACCATCTGTTCCTGACAATATCACAAACTGGAGAGTATTTGACGATGATCAGCAGATCATTAACTTTCTACACATGGAAGAAACCTTTCAAGGCGCAGTGACAGATAAACGAACACACGATGACAATTTGCACGACTTTACGGTAATACCTAATCCAAAATCTTCTGAAGCTCTATTGGACATGGTAAATTTCATACTCAAATTTGTTGTTAGATTAGAAAAGTTTTATGATTTTGAAGATAAATTTAAAAAGACGGTCAATTGCAAAACCAATAGTTCCTCATTATCTTATGAAAAAGTCAATTTAGGGACTAATGAAAATCCTCAGTGTATCAATCTAGGCTTGGGATGTTCTAAACATGAAACAACTTCTTTTGTTAGATTATTTAAATAATTTAAGGATGTCTTTGCATGGACCTACGATGATCTTAAGACGTTTGATCCTAATATTATACAGCATGTCATCCCGATGAAGCCCCAAAGCTTACCCTTCCAACAGAAACTGAGGAAAATGCATCCTAAACTAGAACCGACCGTTCAAAAAGAATTGAATAAACTCCTAAGTGCTAAAACAATTTTTTCTGTTAGACACACTCAATGAGTATCTAACCTCGTCCCAGTTCGAAATAAAAATGGGGAAATTCGACTTTGTGTCAATTTCCGAAACCTCAACAAAGCGTCTGACAAAGATAATTATCCTGTCCCACCCATGGAACAGATTCGTCAACAAGTATCTGGTTCCGAGACACTATCTTTACTAGATGGTTTCTCTGGATACAACCAAGTCTTGATGTCTCCGCCAGACCAACTAAAAACTACCTTCCGTACCCAGTGGGGTACTTATGCTTATCGCAAAATGCCTTTTGGATTGATTAATGTTGGTGATACCTTTCAGAGAGCAATGGACATTGCTTTTCGAGGCTTAATCAATAACTTTGTAGTAGTTTACTTAGATGATGTGACCCTGTATTCTAAAAAGAAAGACGATCATCTAGCTCACTTACGAGTCGTTCTGCTACGATGTCGTAAATAAGACATCTCCTTGAACCCCAAGAAGTCCATCTTTGCAGTAGAAGAGGGTAAATTACTAGGATTCATTGTGTCGAGTGATGGAATGATTATTGACCCCGAAAGGACTCAAGTCATCACTAAAATTCCCCCACCTACATCCAGAAAACTCATGCAGTCTTTCCTAGGCCAAATTAATTTCGTGAGAAGATTTGTCCCCAGTTTCTCCGAAATGGTCAGGCCTCTCTAGAACCTGATTAAGAAAGACACCCAATATCACTGGGGACCCACAGAAAACCAATCTTTTAATGACATAAAGAAGGCCATAATAGATGCCCCATCTCTCATGAGCCCTGATTTCTCTCAAGATTTTACACTCTATACTTTTTCCTCTGATCGTTCCTATGCCACAGTTATAACTCAGAAGAATTCTGAAAACAACGAAGTACCCATCGCGTTTATGAGCTCTTCTTTCAAAGGTGCTGAACTTAACTACCCAGCGATTGATCGGCAAGCCTGCACTGTTTTCAAAGTAGTTAAGCATTTACGGTCCTATCTTTTGAAGTCAAGGACGAAGGTCATTGTCCCCTACCCTGCCGTAAGGAATTTGTTATTGAAAAAGGAGTTAGGAGAGAAGAGAGCCAACTGGGTCACCTCCTTGCAGGAGTATGACTTAGAGATCACCCCAACACAGATTGTGAGAGGCCAAGGATTGTGTAAGTTGGTTGTTGATTCAGAAATAGCACAGCAAGGGGATAGTGATACGTCAAACCTAGAACAACGCGATCAAAGTTTGATTTGTTGCGCGCAAAACCTTGTAAGTCCTTGGTACGATGATATTAGATACTGTCTTGAACATGGATCAGCACCCCGTCACCTTGACCCTACCAAGAGAAGAGCGTTGAGACTAAAGTACGCCTCCTTTCATCTAGTTAACGGTATACTGTTTCGTCAAAGTTTTGATGGTGTACTGATGCGTTGTCTTGAAAAAGACGAAGCAGAGAAAGTCTTTCTTGATTTGCATGTAGGAGAAGCTGGTGGTCACTTCGGTGGTGATACCACTGCTCATAAGGTTTTAAGAGCCGGTTACTACTGGCCCACACTTTTCAGGGACTCCCATGCCTTGTGTTGTAAATGTATCATCTGTTAGAAAGCATCAGGGTAGGTGCAAAAACCAACCTTTCCCTTGCAACCCGTTTCAGTTGATTCTCCTTTCCAGTAATGGGGCCTTGATATCATAGGTCCTATTATCCCTCCATCCTCACAAAAACACAAGTATATTTTGATAGCCACAGACTACTTTACTCGATGGTCTGAAGCCGTCGCGCTAAGAACTGTTAACACAAGTCAGGTGATTATTTTTCTGAACTTGAATATCATCACTCGTTTCGGTATCCCTGACTCTCTAGTCTTTGATAACGCTTCATACTTTTCTTCTCTAGAGATGAGTGAGTTCACTTTGGAGAAAGGAATAAAGATGAAGTATTCTTCTAGTTACTACCCCCAGGGCAACGGCTTAGCAGAATCGACAAACAAGAACTTGATCAAAATTATCAAGAGAACCGTGGTTGAAAATCACAAGAACTGGCACAATGCACTACTGAATGCACTGTGGGCTGATAGGGTAACACCCAAAGCCGCTATAGGTAACTCCCCCTTTTTCCTCGTTTATGGCAGAGAAGCCATTTTTCCACCTCACATTCTTCTTCCTTTGCTTCAATTGTCACAAAAAGTCCAAGAAGAAGATTGTCCTCCTTTAGAAAGCCGCATTAACGCTTTGATGAAGTTGGAAGAAGTAAGAACCCAAGATAAGCGTAAATTAGATCAACAACAACAATTGATTAAAAGCTAGTTTGATTCTAATTCTTCTTCTAATAGGAATTTTGAAGTAGCCGATCTCGTCTTAAAGTGGGACAAACAACACAAAGGAAAGGGCGAGCACACCAAGTTTCAAAACTTATGGCTTGGGCCATTTTTAATTGCTGAAAAGTTGGGTCCTAGTTCCTTTCGATTACAAAATCTTGAAGGGCAGCTTGACACCTATCCGGTGAATGGCCAAGCCCTGAAAAGATACTTTGCTTGATAACTACCCATGTATATTATGTAAATATTTCTTTGGTCTGCATTTTTTCGTTTGCTTCCTATTTTGGTTTTGATTTGGATTGATCAGTTTTTTTTGGTGCTTTCTGAAAAATATGCATACCTGTGCACTGACCCATTCAGACCAAGACCATAGAAAATTTTCTTCGCTGAAATAACTTCTGAAAGTTGATACAAACATCAATGATATATTTCTGAAATTGATATTTATTTTGTTGTTTGAAATAAGTTTACTGATTTCAATCTCTGAGCAAAGTTTGTCATGATCATCTATTATCTTTTTACGCTGTCCCTTTTCCGTAAAGGAATGACTCAAAAAGATGTCTCCCTGTCATAGGAAGTTGTTTTTATAAATAAAGCATTTCTGGAGCTGAATAAAGGACACTGTTAAAAAATTCTGATGAGGTCTGAAAAATATGTTAAAATATTAAGATTTTCAGCATCACCCCGCTCGGCTATATATCTACAAAAGAAAACAAAATAAAAATATTAATAAGAGCTGTGGGAAGTGTTTCTAAACCCGCCGGGATACTGAACAGGTCCATTGGCAGTGGGTAAATGCATGCATGGCGCCAAGAAAACTTCGTCGGGGTATTGAACAGGCCTGCTGGCAGCGAAGCAATGTCGGGTACATGAAAATCTGTGTAAAAAATTATGAGAAACCTCTTTAATGTCCTTTATTCTGATCTAGAAATTCTTGACAGGATACAGATGTCAGAGTGGGTTAAATGGCAACCCTTTCGAGGCTATGGACGCCTACTGGTAGCAGCGGCCATGCCAACAGTATTGAAGATTTTATCATTAATATCGTGACTTGCTGATCTTAAGACTGTTATTAGTTTTCATCTTTTAAAACATCATTGGAAAAGATGGTGAATGATGATGTTTGTACAATTTTCCGGTTGTTGTTTTTGAGTTAAAATTTTCTATGCTGTCCTAATCTAAATTTATTTCTTTTGACAGAGATAACTGCTTCTACCAGTGTGTCGCCATTGTTGGTAGCCAATACAATTTTTCTATTGCCATATAAGATGCCTACACCTATGTGTTCTGAACTTCAAATTGTCGTCGCATTTTGCAAATAAACGATATTTTCATTTCTTGCGACACTTGCAAATTGGTCTCCATTTAGTTTTCACGACTGTAAGTGTGAAAAATCCTCCATCGTTCTTTGAACTGTCATGATCTTTTATTGATATTTTTGAGTGGCACTTACCTTTGGTTTATCATTAAGTGTCCAAAGGATTTTTGAACTATGCCTATTTGTCTGTTCCTACTTTGATTGCGCAACTATATTTTATTAAACTGGTAAGGCATTGAGCATGACCATTTATGTTTTTTGAAACTTCCCTAGTCATTGAATTACATAGGGGTCATGGTTTATTTTTGTTTTTATATTATTGATGTGATCCTTATTGTAATAGCTCTTGGCTTGTTGATTTTATGAAATCGATTGTCACAATGTTTTAAAACCTTTGATTAAAATGATTGATTATGCAATGGCGCGTTGGTTTAACATTTGGGTTTGATTCCACATTGAATGACAATGGTTTGAAAATCTATGGTTAATGGCACATTGGCATATTACTCATCGTTCGATTCCTTGGTTATACAAATGATATGGTTTTGTGTTATGATTGATTTAACATAGGATTAATTAGCGGTTGTACTATGCCATTACTATTATACATGGCAGTGAATAATCCCACCACCCCCACGTGCGCACATTAATGCTTCCTCTTTGATAATTCATAGTGGTTAGACCAAATGACTCTACTCCTGTGTGCTGCTGTTTTTGACCCAAACCCTTACCATGTGCTCGCACCATGGCTCCAGTCATGAGGGATGAACCCAATGGTAGCCAGGCACTGTTGATGTTCGACAGCGCCCACAGCGAACTTGAGGAATTTGGATGGCTCCCGTTCATACAAAAGTTTGATGGTTTTAACCTCTGCATTGCTCGACAATTTGCTTTAACCTTTGATGGTTGTCGAGCCAAGGTCGGGGATGTTCAATTGGAAGTTAATGAGCAATTCCTCAGTTTAGCTACGGGTTTGCATGCCACTAGACAACGATGGTCCAAGAATTACAAAGTGGAAGAGGTCCCTTGGACACTGCTCTTCCAGTCACGTAGGGTTAGCTCCTATGATAAGGGTTTGCCCGTGAACATGCTCAAGCAATGTTGGTATGATTTGATGATGATAATCAAACAGTTTATCACCTGCGAGGGTCAGTACGGGTTTGTTTTCTTATACCACCTTCGTTTTCTTATGGTTTTTATGGGATATGAGCTTAATATGCCTTATTACTTTCATAGAAGCCTGTTTAAAATGTCTAAGAGATACAAAAGGAACCAGGCTGATAGCAACCTTTTTACTATGGGCTGGTTAAAATGATTGTTGTTTATCATTTGAGGTTACACGAAGACTGTTGGAATGATTTCCTTGCTCGCAATGGTTTTGAGGATTCAAATCCTCCACAGGTTGATAAACCTGTGGTGACTGAGAACAAAGCTATACCCCCGGTACCCTACAGTATTCTGTTACCTAAACGCTTACCCGACTCACCTATCGACCTACCCCACTCTGTGACCAAGGATGTCGAAACTTTTAAGCCTGTGAGCAAGAAACCCAAAGCCAAACCCATTGCAAACGCCAAAGGAAAAAATAATGCTCGTCTAATCTCTCAAATGGAAAGGAACAAGCCGAAACTTCCTGTCAACCCTAACCCCATCATGGTGAATGAAGACTCTGACTCGAAAGTGGAACGTTACCTGGCTAGTGAGTACCCCTATTCGGAAGGTCTGTGTGGAAAACCCTCATATGAATTTGTGAAAAATCTACCACCTTACTTGCAAAATGACCCTAACTACCTAGGCATTAAGCTGCCTTGTGAATCCCCCGATCATTCATCTAAACTCTCTCCTTCTCTGTCGAAGCCTATAATGCCACCCTGTGATCAATGCGGCTCATGGTTAGAGAGATATTATCTTGATGTGCCAATGATACAGTCAAATATTACGTCTTTGGAGGACCAGGTTACACTGCTTACCCGTCAAAAGGCAGAGCTACAGACTACTGATAAGAGACAAAGAATGATAGGCTCCATTTTATTTAAAAATGTGGAATCGGCCACGGCTGTGGTGAATTCTAAGCTGGCATAATTGGATAGCCTCGTCACATAGGTATGTGTAATATCAATCATTATTGAAAATAATATGAGTTTATATAACAATTCAAATTTGGTTTGAATAGCTCTATTCAGCATTAATTGATTTCGTTACATTGTATACTCAGCCTTGCTTTGACTGAACGGAATTCCATTTCCCAGTTTAGTTTCGATTAGATTTTAATCAATTTGATTGATTTGGTATGGATTTGAGTTGTTCAATTTAGCCAAAATGAATGCTCTGTTGTTGATTGAAGTCGTTTGATAGACACAAGCTGTTTCTCATGTTTCGATTCTAAACACAATCGCATTTCATTTTGATTTAGTATATGCTATGATTGGTAACAATTGTGATATGGTCAACTGTTACAGTTTTATCTCCATATGGTTTTTGAACAACTCGAATACAGTTTGGATTTTGTTTAAAATGATTCTGTACAAATCATGAATGGATTCAATTCGTAACAGCTATGTGAAACCCAACCGGTTAATTCATTTTGGTCTACTGTTAGATCGACCTTGTTATCAGATGGATGTGTAGTGGCAATGAATATTCAGTTACGAGTTGATTTGGAAAACGAGATTGAATTCACTGTTCTTCTATATTCAACCCCGTCACGATTTGTTTCGATTGTTGCCCGGTTTATGATTATCATTTCTGTCGACTTTATGATGGTTGCAATCACTATTAATTGATCATGTCTGTTAACTATGCAATGCTCAGCGATCGAAATCTATGGCGAATTTTGGTTGATGCTGTTATATTTACCTATGATCGTAACAGTCTTTCCATCTTTGTATTTAATTAAAACAACACGAATCTTATGCTACATAATTATAGCTATAACGAATGGATTTTGGTTGTGTTGGATTAGATCGTATCGCACATGATATGATTCACTATGGATTTCATTTGATATGAAACAGTCCTGTTACTGTTTGACTTTTGATTATGTTTTATATTGAATGATAAAATCATTTGAATCATTAGTGATTCATTTTTTAATGTTTATTAAAATAAAATTGGATTTGACTCTGTTTAAAAAGATTTGATTTGATTTCTATTTGATCCTGTATGCTATTTTAGACTAGTTACAGAATCAAATGATTCTGTAGCTAAGTCTGTAGAATCAAATTTTTATTGTTTTGTAAATGAAATACCTTTCTAACTTGTTATTTTTGATCTATTGCAGATGAATTCCAAATTGTAATGGATTTGATGAGCAGTTAGGGGATATTTCAAAGATTTCACTTACATTTTAGTTTCCTAGTTTGGTTGATTTTGGGATATCTCCCAAATTATGTAAAACAGTTTGATATTATCCACAGGGAGGTTTTACCCTGTGGAGAGACTTATAAATATCTATCATTTTTGTAATAAGAAACATCCTCATTTTTGGGAGAACAAGGATATGGAGTTTTAATATAGACTGAAGCAGAGTTTGGTGTTTTGTTACAGCTTTAGCTTCTCATCATATCAATATTTGGTTCATGTTGTGTATATCAATTTGTATATGGTTAATGACTACTTTATCTATATTAATCATGTGCAAATGATATAATTTAATCACTGTAATCCATATATGATTTCTTCCAAGTGTTTAGAAAACATAGCAATTGCTTAATTCAGTTTGTGAAAGAAAGATTTATCTTCTTCGTAAGTTGAATTATAAAGTATAAGTTTTTGCATAACAGGTTTCCCTTATTGCAGAGATTTATAAATCATAAAATTGTTATGATTTTTTTTGTGTCTTGTTTGTCCTGTAAACAACTCAAAGAGCAGCACAGCCTATCGTTTAAGAGAAGCTTATGGACTAACTGGTGAGAGTTTACTTCCTCCGACCAGCTTCGAAGTCATCATACATAGGACAAATTAGGAGCGCTTCCAGGTCAATCTGTCATTTATCTGTTAGTATATTTCTTAGTATTGTTAGTTAGATATATATGTTTAAAATATTAGATTGTTTAATTTCAGAAAATATATTAGATCGTTTAATTTCAGTAAGTTTTATTTCTTATTCATAAAATATAAAAATCAAAAAATATCTCTGGTTGTCTCAGGGAAGAAAACATGTGAGTTTTACAGGTTTTATTCGAATCTGCAATTGTGTATATTGTATATTTGTGAATAAGTTGTACTATAACTGGTAGTTAGACGGTTAATTGTTAGAGTTAGAGTAATAGTAATTAGTAGAATAGTTAGTGTAATTTGTATTTAGTTTTAGTCTATATCGTAGTTCGTTTTTAATTAGATTAGTGTATTAGTTTGTTTTTATTTATTAGTTAGTTTAGTTTCTTGTATTTAGTTTTAGTTTATTTTATTAGTCTTAGTTAGTTTAGTTTGTTTTATTTGTTTTAGATAGATTAGTTAGTTTAGGTTAGTTTTCTCTTTGGTTTTATTAGGACCTTAGGGTAGCCAACAGAGCCATTAAACCCGTTAGGGTGGTTCATTCCAAATGGCTTGGGTTATTTAGACAACCCTGGACCGGTTCCACTCTCTCAATTGACGGATGGACCATTTTGACCGTCAACAAATGGCGCTAGAAGGAGGGCCTGAACTTAATTAATGGCACGAGGCAGTCGCAAGACTCCTCCCCCCCCCTAATCGCTCACCTATAGTGACTAGAAGCCATTCACAAGATAATATTCCCCCTCAAACAACAACTACTTCAACTGAAGATCCGCAGATGACAGTTGAGCCAACAACCCCTAATCCTACAGGTGGTGATACACAAGAGATTATCTGTCAATCTCTTCTTAAAACACATAGTGCCTTGGCTCGTCTTAGGCAACCAAACCGTCCGTGGGGTCATCCTTTAGACTTCTATGATATCAGAGAACAATTAGGTGACATTAACCTCACTGTGAATCCTACAGATCCAAACACAAATCCTGCTGCAGGAGGATCTGGGATACCTCCTTCACCACCTCCCTCATCTCCTTCCTCTTCTGGTGGAGACCCCTCTTCAGACGAAGGAAATTCACCTTCTCAGCCTTCCACACTCACTACCCCAATGGAAAACCAGAACAACCTTGTTAGACACTGGTTGGACCAGGATGCTGTAGTTGTACCTGGATCCCAGCACCCTTTATCTAAGCACCCGGAGAAATGGCTTCCCAAGTTTGATCCTGATTCAAAACAGATAGTTGAAGATCATATCAAAAAAATTATGTTAGCCATTAGACTGCATAATGTTGAACATGAAGATGTTGTCTATATGTTGTTCCCTTATACTTTTGAGGGTAATGCATCCACTTGGTATTTTTCCCAACAACCCCATACCATAGTGTCTTTTGAAAAGCTTGAGTCATGCTTTTTGGAAAAATTCGGAGATGGTAAACCTTCAGAAGTCTTAGTCATGGATCTTTAAAGATTAAAAATGAACCCAAAACAAAAAGTTAAAGATTTTAATCAAGGATTCTTGACGCTTAAAAATCGAATCCCTGTAGATTCTATGCCTACTGAGAGTCTTGAAATAGCTTACTATACTAAAGCTCTACATCAAAGTATAGCTATTTGGGTCAAACGTTCTAAAAAGGCCACGTTGTTAGAAGCCTTCGAAGAGGCTACTCATATTGAAAAAGACATACTTAGCCTTAAGGACTCTTCTAGCAACGAAACTGAGACTGTTTCTTCTTCCAAAAAGAATATTGAAATTCTCCCCAGACCTACACAAAGCAAAACACAACCTGAAAACTCTGATTTGGAAAATTTAACTAAAGTTGTACAAAAATTGTCTAATCAAGTTATATATTTAAAAAGGTCAACCGAAGAAGTTTCCTCGAGTAAAGGACCCTACAAACCCCCTTTTCGAAATCCTTTTCCTACCAACCAACCTAACCCAAAATCCGAAGGATTTAACCTAGAAAGTTTGCAATGTGCTCTTCAGACAATTCTAAAAGCCCAAGATAACTTGATGCCTCCTGAAATCCCTCAGGAGGAAGTCGAGTAGGAAACATCTCAAAAAGAAGAGTCTTCTCCAAACATCTTTGGACACTTCTCGGATAGCATCTTTCCAGCTAACTTCGAGACTATTCACCCCTACAACACTAGGAGTAAGACAACAAACAAGCCTCCTGCCGAGAACACTACAACTTCACCTCCCAAGCCATCTAAATCAACAGAAATTAAACAGAATAATGTCAGCCCTAAATTAGATTATGATGTTGTTGAAGATCTAAAAAAATTAAGGGCTAACATTTCTATTTATGACTTGTTGAAGTTTCCATTTTTGTTACAAAAGATGTTGCAAAATATTTTTGAAAATGGCAAGAATGGTAACTCAAATGGTAGCAAGGTTGTGCAAAGCAAAGTGTCGCAAAAGACTTCCACTAAAAACAATCTTGATCTTCAAGATAAAGGAAGCCTTCCTGTAACTCTTGTAAATAATGTAAATAATGTAGATAATGTTAATAATGTAGATAAAGTAGCATTGGAAACTGCGAGTAAGAAACCACAAGCTACTACTTTAAGTACTCGCAAGAATGTACCTCCTTTTCTTTTAACTTTCGAAATATTCAACATAAATGTGCATAATTGTATGGTAGACTTAGGAGCATCATCAAATGTGATGGCTTGGTCTGTCTGCCAAAAGATTAACGCCGAAGTGGAGCCATCTTCTTTGAAAATCATACAACTTGATCGAACAAATGTCAAAGTTATAGGCGAACTGGAAAATGTATTGATTAGATTATCGTCTAACCCAAAGGTTCATCAGGTTATTGATATAATTGTGGTGGATATTCTAGAAGTGTATGGTCTGTTTTTGAGCAGGGAATGGTCAGATCAGCTACATGGTTACTTCAGGACGGATTGGTCTCACTTATGGCTTCCAGAGAACGGTAAGCCCAACAAGATCAGAGTGAATCGTGAGCATTACCTTAAGTTCACCGTCACAGACTTGAACGACCCCAATGAACCATACACACCTCCTGCTGATTCACCTGAATTCCAAGGGGTGGACACCTTCTTCGGAAATTTCGTGGCTGAAGTTTCACCTATCAACAATCCAGAACAACAATCAGAGATCATAGCATATGTGCAACCAACAGCTCCTATGCAACAGTCCCATGAGCTCAATGGAAATCAAATTTGGTCCCTATATTTCGACGGTTCCATGTATAAAGAAGGAGCTGGTGCAGGCTGCATCATTATCGATCCGGAAGCTAACAAGACATTATTGGCTTGTAGATTAGAATTTGAGTGTACGAATAATATCGCAGAATATGAGGCTTTACTGCAAGGTCTCAGAAAAGCCTTGGAAATGAACATTCAAAATCTGATTGTATTTGGCAACTCTAAAATAGTGGTCAGACAGGTAAGAGACTCTATACACTATCTTTCCCCGCATCTCAAAAGTTTCCAGTGAGAGGTATGGAGTTTAATGAACAAATTTTCTGCTTTTAATATAAATTCCATTCCTAGATTAAATAATGTTGAGGCAGATCTACTAGCTAATGTTTCCTCTAAACTTCTTCCTGCAGAAGGCTTATCCCCAAACGCATTCTCCGTGGAGCTATTGTTTCGACCATCTGTTCCTAACAATATCAAAAACTGGAGAGTATTTGACGATGATCAGCAGATCATTAACTTTCTACACATGGAAGAAACCTTTCAAGGCGCAGTGATAGATGAACGAACACACAACGACAAATTGCACAACTTTACGGTAATACCTAATCCAAAATCTCCTGAAGCTCTATCGGACATGGTAAATTTCATACCCAAATCTGTTGTTAGATTAGAAAAGTTTTATGATTTTGAAGATAAATTTAAAAAGACGGTCAATTGCAAAACCAATAGTTCCTCATTATCTTATGAAAAAGTCAATTTAGGGACTAATGAAAATCCTCAGTGTATCAATCTAGGCTTGGGATGTTCTAAACAAGAAAAGGCTGTTTTTGTTAGATTATTTAAATAATTTAAGGATGTCTTTGCATGGACCTACAACGATCTTAAGACGTTTGATCCTAATATTATACAGAATGTCATCCCGATGAAGCCCCAAACCCTACCCTTCCAATAGAAACTGAGGAAAATGCATCCTAAACTAGAACCGACCGTTCAAAAAGAATTGAATAAACTCCTAAGTGCTAAAATAATTTTTCCTGTTAGACACACTCAATGGGTATCCAACCTCGTCCCAGTTCGGAAG
>ML781361.1:298793-327098 GCA_009831015.1 Picea engelmannii | reverse complement strand
ACTGAGGAAAATGCATCCTAAACTAGAACCGACCGTTCAAAAAGAATTGAATAAACTCCTAAGTGCTAAAATAATTTTTCCTGTTAGACACACTCAATGGGTATCCAACCTCGTCCCAGTTCGGAAGAAAAATGGGGAAATTTCACTTTGTGTCGATTTCCTAAACCTCAACAAAGTGTCTGACAAAGATAATTATCCTGTCCCACCCATGGAACAGATTCTTCAAAAAGTATCTGGTTTCTAGAGGCTATATTTACTGGATGGTTTCTCTGGATACAACCAAGTCTTGATGTCTCCGCCAGACCAACTAAAAACTACCTTCCGTACCCCGTGGGGCACTTATGCTTATCGCAAAATTCCTTTTGGATTGATTAATGTTGGTGCTACCTTTCAGAGAGCAATGGACATTTCTTTTCGAGGCTTAATCAATCACTCCGTAGTAGTTTACTTAGATTATGTGACCATCTATTTTAAAAACAAAGACGATCATCTAGCTCACTTACGAGTCGTTCTGTTACGATGTCGTAAATACGACATCTCCTTGAACCCCAAGAAGTCCATCTTTGCAGTAGAAAATGGTAAATTACTAGGATTCATTGTGTCGAGTGATGGAATGATTATTGACCCCGAGAGGACTCAAGTCATTGCTAAACTTCCCCCACCTACATCCAAAAAATCCATGCAGTCTTTCCTAGGCCAAATTAATTTCGTGAGAAGATTTGTCCCCAGTTTCTCCGAAATGGTCAGGCCTCTCTAGAACCTGATTAAGAAAGACACGAAATATCACTGGGGACCCACAGAAACAAAGCTTTTAGTGACATAAAGAAGGCCATAATAGACGCCCTGTCTCTCATGAGCCCTGATTTCTCTCAAGATTTTACACTCTATACTTTTTCCTCTGATCATTCCTATGCCGCAGTTCTAACTCAGAAGAATTCTGAAAACAATGAAGTACCCATCGCCTTTATGAGATTTGCTTTCAAAGGTGCTGAACTTAACTACCCAGCGGTTGATCGGCAAGCCTACGTTGTTTTCAAAGTAGTTAATCATTTCTGGTCCTATCTTTTGAGGTCAAGGACGAAGGTCATTGTCCCCTACCCTACTGTAAGGAACTTGTTAGTGAAAAAAGAGTTAGGAGAGAAGAGAGCCAACTGGGTCACCTCCTTGCAGGAGTATGACTTAGAGATCACCCCAACACATATTGCGAGAGGCCAAGGATTGTGTAAGTTAGTTGTTGATTCAGAAATAGGACAGCAAGAGGATAGTGATACGTCAAACCTAGAACAACGCGATCAAAGTTTGATTTGTTGCGCGAAAAACCTCGTAAGTCCTTGGTACGACGATATTAGATACTGTCTTGAACATGGATCAACACCCCGTCACCTTGAACCCACCAAGAGAAGAGCGTTGAGACTAATGTCCACCTCCTTTCATCTATTTAACGATATACTGTTTCGTCAAAGTTTTGACGGCATACTGATGCGTTGTCTTGAAAAAGACGAGGCAGAGAAAGTCTTGCTTGAGTTGCATGTAGGAGAAGCTGGTGGTCACTTCGGTGGAGATACCACTGCTCATAAGGTTTTAAGAGCTGGTTACTACTGGCCCACACTTTTTAGGGACGCCCATGCCTTGTGTCATAAATGTATCATCTGTCAGAAAGCATCAGGGTGGTTGCAAAAACCAGCCTTTCCCTTGCAACTCGTTTCAGTCGATTCTCCTTTCCAGCAATGGGGCCTTGATATCATAGGTCCTATTAACCTTCCATCCTCACAACAACATAAGTATATTGTGACAGCCACAGACTACTTTACTCGATGGTCTGAATCCACCGCACTAAGAACTATCAACACAAGTCAGGTGATTGCTTTTCTGAACTCGAATATCATCACTCGTTTCGGTATCCCTGATTCTCTAGTCTTTGATAATGCTTCATACTTTTATTCTCTAGAGACGAGTGAGTTTTCTTTGGAGAAAGGAATAAAGTTGAATTATTCTGCTAGTTACTACCCCTAGGGCAACAACTTAGCAGAATCGACAAACAAGAACTTGATCAAAATTATCAAGAGAACCGTGGTTGAAAATCACAAGAGCTGGCACAATGCACTGCTGAATGCACTGTGGGCTGATAGGGTAACACCCAAAGCTGCTATAGGTAACTCACCCTTTTTCCTCGTTTATGGCAGAGAAGCCATTCTGCCACCTCACATTCTTCTTCCTTCGCTTCAATTGTCACAAAAAGTCCAAGAAGAAGATTGTCCTCCTTTAGAAAGCCGCATTAACGCTTTGATGAAGTTGGAAGAAGTAAGAACCCAAGCTAAGCGTAAATTAGATCAACGTCAACAATTGATTAAAAGCTGGTTCGATTCTAATTCTTCTTCTGATAGGAATTTTGAAGTAGGCGATCTCGTCTTAAAGTGGGACAAACCACACGAAGGAAAGGGCGAGCACACCAAGTTTCAAAACTTGTGGCTTGGGCCATTTTTAATTGCTGAAAAGTTGGGTCCTAGTTCCTTTCGATTACAGAATCTTGAAGGGCAGCTTGACACCTATCTGGTGAATGGCCAAGCCATAAGAAGATACTTCGCTTGACAACTACCCATGTATATTATGTAAATATTTCTTTGGTCTGCATTTTTTCGTTTGCTTTCTGTTTTGGTTTTGATTTGGATTGATCAGTTTTTTTTGGTGCTTTCTGAAAAATATGCATACCTGTGCACTGAGCCATTCAGACCAAGACCATAGAAAATTTTCTTCCTTGAAATAACTTCTGAAAGTTGATACAAACATCAATGATATATTTCTGAAATTGATATTTATTTTGTTGTTTCAAAGAAGTTTACTGATTTCAATCTCTGAGCAAAGTTTGTCATGATCATCTATTATCTTTTTATGCTGTCCCTTTTCCGTAAAGGAATGACTCAAAAAGATGTCTCCCTGTCATAGGAAGTTGTTTTTATAAATAAAGCATTTCTGGAGCTGAATAAAGGACAGTGTTAAAAAATTATGATGACATCTGAAAAATATGTTAAAATAGCAAGATTTTCAGCGTGACCTCGCTCGTCTATATATCTACAAAAGAAAACAAAATAAAAATATTAATAAGAGCTATGGGAAGTGTTTGTAAACCCGTCGGGATACTGAACAGGTCTGCTGGCAGCAGGTAAATGCATGCATGGCACCAAGACAACTTCGTCGGGGTACTGAACAGGCCTGCTAACAGCGAAGCAATGTCAAGTACATGAAAATCTGTGTAGAAAATTATGAGAAACCTCTTTAATGTCCTTTATTCTGATCTAGAACTTCTTGATAGGATACATATGTCAGAGTGGGTTAAATGGAAACCCTGTCGAGGCTATGGACGCCTGCTGGCAGCAATGGCCATGCCAACAGTATTGAAGATTTTATCATTAATATCATGACTTACTGATCTTAAGACTGTTATTAGTTTTCATCTTTTAAAACATCGCTGGAAAAGATGGTGAATGATGATGTTTGTACAATTTTCTGGTTGTTGTTCTTGAGTTGAAATTTTCTATGTTGTCCTAATCTGAATTTATTTCTTTTGACAGAGATAACTGCTTCTACTAGTGTGTCGCCATTGTTGGCAGCCAATACAATTTTTCTATTGCCCTATAAGCTGCCTACACCTATGTCTTCTGAACTTCAAATTGTCGTCGCATTTTGCAAATAAATGATATTTTCATTTCTTGCGACACTTGCAAATTGGTCTCCATTTAGTTTTCACGAATGTAAGTTTGAAAACTCCTCCATCGTTCTTTGAACTTTCATGATCTTTTATTGATATTTTTGAGTGGCACTTACCTTTGGTTTATCATTAAGTGGCTAAAGGATTTTCAAACTATGCCTATTTGTCTATTCCTACTTTGATTGCACAACTGGATTTTATTAAACTGGTAAGGCATTGAGCATGAACATTTATGTTTTTTGAAACTTCCCTAGTCATTGAATTACATAGGGGTCATGGTTTATTTTTGTTTTTATATTATTGATGTGATCCTTATTGTAATAGCTCTTGGCTTGTTGATTTTATGAAATCGATTGTCACAATGTTTTAAAACCTTTGATTAAAATGATTGATTATGAAATGGCGCGTTGGTTTAACATTTGGGTTTGATTCCACGTTGAATGACAATGGTTTGAAAATCTATGGTTAATGGCGCGTTGGTGTATTACTCATCATTCGATTCCTTGGTTATACAAATGATATGGTTTTGTGTTATGATTGATTTAACAGAGGATTAATTGGCGGTTGTACTATGCCATTACTATTATACATGGCAGTGAATAAACCCACCACCCCCGCATCCGCACATAATGCTTCCTCTCTGATCATCCATAGTGGTTAGATCGAATGACTCTACTCTTGTGTGATGTTGTTTTCAACCCAAACCCTTACCATGTGCTCGCACCATGGCTCTAGTCGTGAGGGATGAACCCAATGGTAGCCAGGAACTGTTGATGTTCGATAGCGTCCACAGTGACCTTGAGGAATTTGGATGGCTCCCGTTCATACAAAAGTTTGATGGTTTTAACCTCCGCATTGCTCGACAATTTGATTTAACCTTTGATGGTTGTCGAGCCAAGGTCGGGGATGTTCAATTGGAAATTAATGAGCAATTCCTCAGTTTAGCTACGGGTTTGCCTGCCACTGGACAATGATGGTCCAAGGATTGCAAAGTGGAAGAGGTCCCTTGGACACTGCTCTTCCAGTCACGTAGGGTTAGCTCCTGTGATAAGGGTTTGCCCGTGAACATGCTCAAGCAATGTTGGTATGATTTGTTGATGATAATCAAACAGTTTATCACCTGCGAGGGTCGGTACAGGTTTGTTTTCTTATACCACCTTTGTTTCCTTATGGTTTTCATGGGCTATGAGCTTAATATTCCTTATTACTTGCATAGAATCCTAATTAAAATGTCTAAGAGATACAAAATGAACCAGGCTGATAGCAGCCTTTTTACTATGGGCTGGTTAAAATGATTGTTGTTTATCATTTGAGGTTACACGAAGACTACTGGAATGATTTCCTTTCTCGCAATGGTTTTGAGGATTCGAATCCTCCATAGGTTGATAAACCTGTGGTGACTGAGAACAAAGCTATACCCCCAGTACCCTACAGTATTATGTTACCTAAACCCTTACACAACTCACCTATCGACCTACCCCACTCTGTGACCAAGGATCTCGAAACTGTTAAGCCTGTGGGCAAGAAACCCAAATCCAAATCCACTGCAAATGCCAAAGGAAAAAAGAACGCTCGTCTAATCTCTTGAATGGCAAGGAACAAGCTGAAACTTCCTGTCAACCCTAACCCCATCGTGGTGAATGAAGACTCCGACTCGGAAGTGGAACTTTACCTGGCTAGTGAGTACCCCTATTCGGAAGGTCTGTGTGCCAAACCCTCATATGACTTTGTGACAAATCTACCACCTTGCTTGCAAAACGACCCTAACTACCAAGGAATTAAGCTGCCTTGTGAATCCCCCGATCATTCATCTAAACTCTCTCCTGCTCTGTCGAAGCCTACAATGCCACCCTGTGATCAATGCGGCTCATGGTTAGAGAGATATTATCTTGATGTGACAATGATACAGTCAAAGATTAAGTCTTTGGAGGACCAGGTTACACTGCTTACCCGTCAAAAGGCTGAGCTACAGACCACTGATAAGAGACAAAGAACGACAGGCTCCATTTTATTTAAAAATGTGGAATCGGCCATGGCTGTGGTGAATTCTAAGCTGGCATAATTTGATAGCCGCGTCACACAGGTATGTGTAATATCAATCATTATTGAAAATAATATGAGTTTATATAACGATTCAAATTTGGTTTGAATAGCTCTGTTCAAGATTAATTGATTTCGCTACATTGTATACTCAGCCTTGCTTTGACTGAATGGAATTTCGTTTCCCAGTTTAGTTTCGATTAGATTTTAATCGATTTGATTGATTTGGTATGGATTTGAGTTGTTCGATTTAGCCAAAATGAATGCTCTGTTGTTGATTGAAGTCGTTTGATAGACACAATTTGTTTCTCATGTTTCGATTCGAAACACAATCGCATTTTGTTTTGATTTCATATATTCTATGATTGGTAACAATTGTGATATGGTCAACTATTATGGTTTTATCTCCATATGGTTTTCGAACAACTCGAATACAGTTTGGATTTTGTTTAAAATGATTCTGTACAAATCATGAATGGATTCAATTCGTAACAACTATGTGAAACCCAACCGGTTAATTCATTTTGGTCTGTTGTTTGATCGACCATGTTATCGGTTGGATGTTTAATGGAAATGAATATTCAGTTACGAGTTGATTTGTAAAACAAGATTGAATTCACTGTTATTCTATATTCAACCCAGTCACGATTTGTTTCGATTGTTGTCCAGTTTATGATTATCATTTCTATCGACTTTATGATGGTTGCGATCATTATTAATTGATCATGTCTATTAACTGTGCAACGCTTAGCGATCGAAATCTATGGCAAATTTTGGTTGATGCTGTTATATTTACCTATGATCGTAATAGTCTTTCCATATTTGTATTTAATTAAAACAACATGAATCTTATGCTACATAATTATAGCTATAACGAATGGATTCTGGTTGTGTTGGATTAGATCGTATCGCACATGATATGATTCACTATGGATTTCATTTGATATGAAACAGTCCTGTTACTGTTTGACCCGATTTTTTTGGTAAAATGAAACAGAGTATCCTTACCCCTGTTTCGGTTAAATCAATTTTGATTATGTTTTATATTGAATGATAAAATCATTTGAATCATTAGTGATTCGTTTTTTAATGTTTATTAAAAGAAAATTGGATTTGACTCTATTTAAAAAGATTTGATTTGATTTCTATTTGATCCTGTATGCTATTTTAGACTAGCTACAAAATCAGATGATTCTGTAGCTAAGTCTGTAGAATCAAATTTTTATTGTTTTGTAAATGAAATACCTTTCTAACTTGTTATTTTTTATCTATTGCAGATGAATTCCAAATTGCAATGGATTTGATGAGCAGTTAGGGGATATTTCAAAGATTTCACTTGCATTTTAGTTTCCTAGTTTGGTTGATTTTGGTATATCTCCCAAATTATGTAAAACAGTTTGATATTATCCACAGGGAGGTTTTACCCTGTGGAGAGACTTATAAATATCTATCATTTTTGTAATAAGAAACATCCTCATTTTTGGGAGAACAAGGATATGGATTTTTAATACAGACTGAAGCAGAGTTTGGTGTTTTGTTACAGCTTTAGCTTCTCATCATATCAATATTTTGTTTCATGTTGTGTATATCAATTTGTATCTGGTTAATGACTACTTTAGCTATCTTAATTATGTGAAAATGATATAATTTAATCACTGTAATCCATATTTGATTTCTTCCAAGTGTTTCAAAAACATAGAAATTGCTTAATTCAATTTGTGAAAGACAGATTTCTCTTCTTCATAAGTTGAATTATAAAGTATAAGTTTTTGCATAAAAGGTTTCCCTTATTGCAGAGATTTATAAATCATAAAATTGTTATGATTTTTTTTATGTCTTGTTTGTCCTATAAACAACTCAAAGAGAAGCACGGCCTATCATTTACGAGAAGCCTATGGACTAACCGGTGCGAGTTTACTTCCTCCGACCAGCTTCGAAGTCATCATACACAGGAAAAATTAGGAGCGCTTCCAGGTCAATCTGTCATTTATCTGTTAGTATATTTCTTAGTATTGTAACTTAGATATATATGTTTAAAATATTAGATTGTTTAATTTCAGAAAATATATTAGATCGTTTAATTTCAGTAAGTTTTATTTCTTATTCATAAAATATAAAAATCAAAAAATATCTCTGGTTGTCTTAGGGAAAAAAACACGTGAGTTTTACAAGTTTTATTCGAATTTGCAATTGTGTATATTGGTGAATAAGTTGTACTATAACTGGTAGTTAGATGGTTAATTATTAGAGTTAGAGTAATAGTAATTAGTAGAATAGTTAGTGTAATTTGTATTTAGTTTTAGTCTATATCGTAGTTTGTTTTTAATTAGATTAGTGTATTAGTTTGTTTTTATTTATTAGTTAGTTTAGTTTCTTGTATTTAGTTCTAGTTTGTTTTATTAGTCTTATTTTGTTTAGTTTGTTTTATTTGTTTTAGATAGATTAATTAGTTTAGGTTAGTTTTCTCTTTGGTTTTCTTAGGACCTTAGGGTGGCCAACGGAGCCGTTAATCCGATCAGGGTGGTTCATTCCAAATGGCTTGGGTTATTTAGACAACCCTAGACCGGTTCCACTCTCTCAATTTACGGACGGACCATTTCACCCGTCAACAAATGGCGCTAGAAGGAGGGCCTGAACTTAATTAATGGCACGAGGCAGTCGCAAGACTCCTCCCCCCCCTAATTTCTCACCTATAGTGACTAGAAGCCATTCACAAGATAATATTCCCCCTCAAACAGCAACTACTTCAACCGAAGCTCCGCAGATCAGAGTTGAGCCAACAACCCCTAATCCTACAGGTGGCGATACACAAGAGATTATCTGTCAATCTCTTCTTAAAACACATAGTGCCTTTGCTCATCTTAGGAAACCAAACCGTCCGTGGGGTCAGACTTTAGACTTCTCTGATATCAGAGAACAGTTAGGTGACATTAACCTCACTGTGAATCCTATAGATCCAAACACAAATCCTGCTGCAGGAGGATCTGGGATACCTCCTTCACCACCTCCCTCATCTCCTTCCTCTTCTGGAGGAGACTCCTCTTCAGACGAAGGAAATTCACCTTCTCATCCTTCCACACCCACTACCCGAATGGAAAACCAGAACAACCCTGCTAGACCCTGGTTGGGCCAGGATGCTGTAGTTGTACCTGGAGCCTAGCACCCTTTACCTAAGCACCCGGAGAAATGGCTTCCCAAGTTTGATCCTGATTCAAAACAGATAGTTGAAGATCATATCAAAAAATTTATGTTAGCCATCAGACTGCATAATGTTGAACATGAAGATGTTGTCTATAGGTTGTTCCCTTATACTTTTGAGGGTAATGCATCCACTTGGTATTTTTCCCAACAACCCCATACCATAGTGTCTTGGGAAAAGCTTGAGTCATGCTTTTTGGAAAAATTCGGAGATGGTAAACCTCCGGAAGTCTTAGTCATGGATCTTTCAAGCTTAAAAATGAACCCAAAAGAAAAAGTTAAAGATTTTAATCAAAGATTCTTGACGCTTAAAAATTGAATCCCTGCAGATTCTATGCCTGCTGAGAGTCTTGAAATAGCTTACTATACTAAATCTCTACATCAAAGTATAGCTATTTGGGTCAAACGTTCTAAAAAGGCCACGTTGTTAGAAGCCTTCGAAAAGGCTACTCAGATTGAAAAAGACATACTTAGCCTTAAGGACTCTTCTAGCAACGAAACTGAGACTGTTTCTTCTTCCAAAAAGAAGATTGAAATTCTCCCCAGACCTACACAAAGCAAAACACAACCTGAAAACTCTGATTTGGAAAATTTAACTAAAGTTGTACAAAAATTGTCTAATCAAGTTATAGATTTAAAAAGGTCAACCGAAGAGGCTTCCTCGAGTAAAGGACCCTACAAACCCCCTTTTCGAAAGCCTTTTCCTACCAACCGAACTAACCCAAACTCTGAAGGCTTGAACCTAGAAAGTTTGCAATGTGCTCTTTAAACAATTCTAGAAGCCCAAGATAACTTGATGCCTCCTGAAATCCCTTAGGAGGAAGTCGAGCAGGAAACAACTCAAGAAGAAGAGTCTTCTCCAAACATCTTTGGACACCTCTCGGACAACATCTTTCAATCTAACTTCAAGACTGTTCACCCCTACAACACTAGGAGTAAGACAAGAAACAAGCCTCCTGCCGAGAACACTACAACTTCACCTCCCAAGCCATCTAAATCAACAGAAATTAAACAGAATAATGTTAGCCCTAAATTAGATTATGATGTTGTTGAAGATCTAAAAAAATTAACGGATAAAATTTCTATTTATGAGTTGTTGAAGTTTCCATTTTTGTTACAAAAGATGTTGCAAAATATTTCTAAAAATGGCAAGAATGGTAACTCAAATGGTAGCAAGGTTGTGCAAAGCAAAGTGCCGCAAAAGACTTCCACTAAAAACAATCCTGATCCTCAAGATAAAGGAAGCCTTCCTGTAACTCTTGTAAATAATGTAAATAATGTAGATAATGTTAATAATGTAGATAAAGTAGCATTGGAAACTGAGAGTAAGAAACCACAAGCTACTACTTTAAGTAATCGCAAGAATGTACCTCCTTTTCTTTTAACTTTCAAAATCTTCAACAAAAATGTGCATAATTGTATGGTCGACTCAGGAGCATCATCAAATGTGATGCCTTGGTCTGTCTGCAAAAAGATTAACGCCGAAGTGGAGCCATATTCTTTGAAAATCATACAACTTGATCGAACAGATGTCAAAGTTATAGGCAAACTGAAAAATGTATTGATTAGATTATCGTCTAACCCAAAGGTTCATCAGGTTATTGATATAATTGTGGTGGATATTCGAGAAGTGTATTGTCTGTTTTTGAGTAGGGACTAGTTGGAGCAGCTACATGGTTACTTTGGGAAGGATTGGTCTCACTTATGGCTTCCAGAGAATGGTAAGCCCAACAAGATCAGAGTGAATCATGAGAATTACCTTAATTTCACGGTCACAAACTTGAATGATCCCAATGAACCATAAACACCTCCTGCTGATTCACCTGAACTCCAAGGGATGGACACCTTCTTCGGAAATTTCATGGCTGAAGTTTCACCTATCAACAATCCAGAACAACAGTAGGAGATCATAGCATATGTGCAACCAACAACTCCTATGCAACAGTCCCATGAGCCCGATGGAAATCAAATTTGGTCCCTATATTTCGACGGTTCCAAGTCTAAAGGAGCTGGTGCAGGCTGCATCATTATCGATCCGGAAGGTAACAAGACATTATTGGCTTGTAGATTAGAATTTGAGTGTATGAATAATATCGCAGAATATGAGGCTTTACTACAAGGTCTCAGAAAAGCCTTGGACATGAACATTCAAAATCTGATTGTATTTGTCAACTCTGAAATAGTGGTCAGACAGGTAAGAGACTCTATACACTATGTTTCCTCGCATCTCAAAAGTTACCAGTCTGAGGTATGGAGTTTAATGAACAAATTTTCTGCTTTTAATATAAATTCCATTCCTAGATTAAATAATGTTGAGGCAGATCTACTAGCTAATGTTGCCTCTAAACTTCTTCCTGCAGAAGGCTTATCCCCAAATGCATTCTCCGTGGTGCTATTGTTTCGACCATATGTTCCAAACAATATCACAAACTGGAGAGTATTTGATGATGATCAATAGATCATTAACTTTATACACATGGAAGAAACCTTTCAAGGTGCAATGATAGATGAACGAACACACGAGGACAATTTGCATGAATTTACGGTAATACCTAATCCAAAATCTCCTGAAGCTCTATCGGACATGGTAAATTTCATACCCAAATATGTTGTTAGATTAGAAAAGTTTTATGATTTTGAAGATAAATTTAAAAATACGGTCAATTGCAAAACCAATAGTTCCTCATTATCTTATGAAAAAGTCAATTTAGGGACTAATGAAAATCCTAAGTGTATCAATCTAGGCTTGGGATGTTCTAAACAAGAAAAGGCTGCTTTTGTTAGATTATTTAAATAATTTAAGGATGTCTTTGCATGGACCTATGACGATCTTAAGACGTTTGATCCTAATATTATATAGCATGTCATCCCGATGAAGCCCCAAACCTTACCCTTCCAATAGAAACTGAGGAAAATGCATCCTAAACTAGAACCGACCGTTCAAAAAGAATTGAATAAACTCCTAAGTGCTAAAATAATTTTTCCTGTTAGACACACTCAATGGGTATCCAACCTCGTCCCAGTTCGGAAGAAAAATGGGGAAATTCCACTTTGTGTCGATTTCCGAAACCTCAACAAAGTGTCTGACAAAGATAATTATCCTGTCCCACCCATGGAACAGATTATTCAAAAAGTATCTGGTTCCGAGAGGCTATCTTTACTGGATGGTTTCTCTGGATACAACCAAGTCTTGATGTCTCTGCCAGACCAACTAAAAACTACCTTTTGTACCCTGTGGGGCAGTTATGCTTATCGAAAAATTCCTTTTGGATTGATTAATGTTGGTGCTACCGTTCAAAGAGCAATGGACATTGCTTTTCGAGGCTTAATAAATCACTCCGTATTAGTTTACTGAGATGATGTGACCGTGTATTCTAAAAGCAAAGACGATCATCTAGCTCACTTACGAGTCGTTCTGCTATGATGTCGTAAATACGGCATCTCCTTGAACCCCAAGAAGTCCATCTTTGTAGTAGAACAGGGTAAATTACTAGGATTCATTATGTCAAGTGATGGAATTATTATTGACCCCGAGAGGACTTAAGTCATCGCTAAAATTCCCCCACCTACATCCAAAAAATCCATGCAGTCTTTCCTAGGCCAAAATAATTTCGTGAGAAGATTTGTCCCCAGTTTCTCCGAAATGGTCAGGCCTCTCCAGAACCTGATTAAGAAAGACACCCAATATCACTGGGGACCCATAGAAAACCAAGCTTTTAATGACATAAAGAAGGCCATAATAGACGCCCTGTCTCTCATGAGCCTTTATTTCTCTCAAGATTTTACACTCTATACTTTTGCCTCTGATCGTTCCTATGCCGCAGTTCTAACTCAGAAGAATTCCGACAACAACGAAGTACCCATCGCCTTTATGAGCTCTGCTTTCAAAGGTGCTAAAATTAACTACCCAGTAGTTGATCGATAAGCCTACGTTGTTTTCAAAGTAGTTAAGCATTTCTGGTCCTATCTTTTGAAGTCAAGGACGAAGGTCATTGTCCCCTACCCTGCCGTAAGGAACTTGTTAGTGCAAAAGGAATTAGGAGAGAAGAGAGCCAACTGGGTCACCTCCTTACAGGAGTATGACTTAGAGATCACCCCAACACAGATTGTGAGAGGCCAAGGATTGTGTAAGTTGGTTGTTGATTCAGAAATAGGACAGCAAGAGGATAGTGATACGTCAAAACTAGAACAACGTGATCAAAGTTTGATTTGTTGCACGAAAAACTTCGTAAGTCCTTGGTACGACGATATTAGATACTGTCTTGAACATGGATCAACATCCCATCACCTTGACCCCACCAAGAGAAGAGCGTTCAGACTAAAGTCCGCCTCCTTTCATCTAGTTAACGGTATATTGTTTCGTCAAAGTTTTGATGGCGTACTGATGCGTTGTCTTGAAAAAGACGAAGCAAAGAAAGTCTTTCTTGAGTTGCATGTAGGAGAAGCTGGTGGTCACTTCGGTGGCGATACCACTGCTCATAAGGTTTTAAGAGCTGGTTACTACTGGCCCACACTTTTTAGGGATGCCCATGCCTTGTGTCGTAAATGTATCATCTATTAGAAAGCATCAGGGCGGTTGCAAAAACTAGCCTTTCCCTTGCAACCCATTTCAGTTGATTCTCCTTTCCAACAATGGGGCCTTGATATCATAGGTCCTATTAACCCTCCATCCTCACAAAAACACAAGTATATTGTGATAGCCACAGACTACTTTACTCGATGGTCTAAATCCGTCGCGCTAAGAACTGTTAACACAAGTCAGGTGATTGCTTTTTTGAACTCGAATATCATCACTCGTTTCGGTATCCCTGATTCTCTAGTCTTTGATAACGCTTCATACTTTTCTTCTCTAGAGACGAGTGAGTTCTCTTTGGAGAAAGGAATAAATTTGAATTATTCTGCTAGTTACTACCCCCAGGGCAACGACTTAGCATAATTGACAAACAAGAACTTGATCAAAATTATCAAGAGAACCATGGTTGAAAATCATAAGAACTGCCACGATGCACTGCTGAATGCACTGTGGGATGATAGGGTAACACCCAAAGCCTCTATAGTTAACTCACCCTTTTTCCTCGTTTATGGCAGAGAATCCATTCTGCCACCTCACATTCTTCTTCCTTTGCTTCAATTGTCACAAAAAGTCCAAGAAGAAGATTGTCCTCCTTTAGAAAGCCGCATTAACTCTTTGATGAAGTTGGAAGAAGTAAGAACCCAAGCTAAGCATAAATTTGATCAACATCAACAATTGATTAAAAGCTGGTTCAATTCTAATTCTGCTTCTGATAGGAATTTTGAGGTAGGCGATCTCGTCTTAAAGTGGGACAAACCACACGAAGGAAAGGGCGAGCACACCAAGTTTCAAAACTTATTGCTTGGGCCATTTTTAATTGCTGAAAAGTTGGGTCCTAGTTCCTTTCGATTATAGAATCTTGAAGGGCAGCTTGACACCTATCCGGTGAATGGCCAAGCCCTGAGAAGATACTTCGCTTGATAACTACCCATGTATATTATGTAAATATTTCTTTGGTCTGCATTTTTTCGTTTGCTTCCTGTTTTGGTTTTGATTTGGATTGATCAGCCTTTTTTGGTGCTTTCTGAAAAATATGCATACCTATGCACTGAGCCATTCAGACCAAGACCATAGAAAAATTTTCTTCGCTGAAATAACTTCGGAAAGTTGATACAAACATCAATGATATATTTCTAAAATTGATATTTATTTTGTTGTTTCAAAGAATTTTACTGATTTCAATCTCTGAGCAAAGTTTGTCATGATAATCTATTATCTTTTTACGCTATCCCTTTTCCGTAAAGGAATGACTCAAAAAGATGTCTCCCTGTCATAGGAAGTTGTTTTTATAAATAAAGCATTTCTAGAGCTGAATAAAGGACAGTGTTAAAAAATTATGATGAGGTCTAAAAAATATGTTAAAATATCAAGATTTTCAGCGTCACCTTGCTCAGCTATATATCTACAAAAGAAAACAAAATAAAAATATTAATAAGAGCTGTGGGAAGTGTTTGTAAACCCACCGGGATACTGAACAGGTCTGCTGGCAACATGTAAATGCATGCATGGCACCAAGACAACTTCGCCGGGGTACTGAACAGGCCTGCTGGCAGCGAAGCAATGTCGGGTACATGAAAATCTGTGTAAAAAATTATGAGAAACCTCTTTAATGTCCTTTATTCTGATCTAGAACTTCTTGATAGGATACAGATGTCAGAGTGGGTTAAATGGAAACCCTGTCGAGGCTATGGACGCCTGCTGGCAGCAGTGGCCATGCCAACAATATTGAATATTTTATCATTAATATCGTGACTTGCTGATCTTAAGACTGTTATTAGTTTTCATCTTTTAAAACATCACTGGAAAAGATGGTGAATGATGATGTTTGTACAATTTTTTGGTTGTTGTTCTTGAGTTGAAATTTTCTTTGCTGTCCTAATATGAATTTATTTCTTTTGATAGAGATAACTACTTCTACCAGTGTGTAGCCATTGTTGGCAGCCAATACAATTTTTCTATTGCCCTATAAGCTGCTTACACCTATGTCTTCTGAACTTCAAATTGTCGTCGCATTTTGCAAATAAACGATATTTTCATTTCTTGCGACACTTGCAAATTGGTCTCCCTTTAGTTTTCACGACTGTAACCGTGAAAACTCCTCCATCGTTCTTTGAACTCTCATGATCTTTTATCGATATTTTTGAGTGGCACTTACCTTTGGTTTATCATTAAGTGGCTAAAGGATTTCCGAACTATGCCTATTTTCTTGTTCCTACTTTGATTGTGCAACTGGATTTTATTAAACTGATAAGGGATTGAGCATGAACATTTATGTTTTTTGAAACTTCCCTAGTCATTGAATTGCATAGGGGTCATGGTTTATTTTTGTTTTTATATTATTGATGTGATCCTTATTGTAATAGCTCTTAGATTGTTGATTTTATGAAATGGATTGTCACAATGTTTTAAAACCTTTGATTAAAATGATTGATTATGCAATGGCGCGTTGGTTTAACATTTGGGTTTGATTCCACGTTGAATGACAATGGTTTGAAAATCTATAGTTAATGGCGCGTTGGCATATTACTCATAGTTCGATTCCTTGGTTATAAAACTGATATGGTTTTGTAATATGATTGATTTAACAGAGGATTAATTGGTGGTTGTACTCTGCCATTACTATTATATATGGCAGTGAATAATCCCACCACCCCCGCATGCGCACATTAATGCTTCCTTTTTGATCATTCATAGTGGTTAGACCGAATGACTCTACTCCTGTGTGCTGTTGTTTTTGACCCAAACCCTTACCATGTGCTCGCACCATGGCTCCAGTCGTGAGGGCTGAACCCAATGGTAGCCAGGCACTGTTGATGTTCGATAGCGCCCACAATGACCTTGAGGAATTTGGATGTCTCCCGTTCATACAAAAGTTTGATGGTTTTAACCTCGACATTGCTCGACAATTCACTTTAACCTTTGATGGCTATCAAGCCAAGGTCGGGGATGTTCAATTGGAAATTAACGAGCAATTCCTCAGTTTATCTATGGGTTTGTCTGCCACTGGACAACGATGGTCCAAGAATTGCAAAGTGGAAGAGGTCCCTTGGACACTGCTCTTCCAGTCACGTAGGGTTAGCTCCTGTGATAAGGGTTTTCCCGTGAACATGCTCAAGCAACGTTGGTACGATTTGTTGATGATAATCAAATAGTTTATCACCTGCGAGGGTCATTACAGGTTTGTTTTCTTATACCACCTTCGTTTTCTTATGGTTTTCATGGGCTATGAGCATAATATGCCTTATTACTTGCATAGAAGCCTGTTTAAAATGTCTAAGAGATACAAAAGGAACCAGGCTGATAGAAGCCTTCTTACTATTGTCTGGTTAAAATGATTGTTGTTTATCATTTGAGGTTACACGAAGACTATTGGAATGATTTACTTGCTCGCCATGGTTTTGAGGATTCGAATCCTCCATAGGTTGATAAACCTGTGGTGACCGAGAACAAAGATATACCCCCGGTACCCTATAGTATTCTGTTACCTAAACCCTTACCCAACTCACCTATCGACCTACCCCACTCTTTGACCAAAGATGTCGAAACTGTTAAGCCTGTGGGAAAGAAACCCAAAGCCAAACCCACTGCAAATGCCAAAGGCAAAAAGAATGCTCGTCTAATCTCTTGAATGGAAAGGAACAAGCCGAAACTTCCTGTCAACCCTAACCCCATCGTGGTGAATGAAGACTCTGACTCGGAAGTGGAACATTACATGGCTAGTGAGTACCCCTATTCGGAAGGTCTGTGTGCCAAACCCTCATACGACTTTGTGACAAATCTACCACCTTTCTTGCAAAATGACCCGAACTACCCAGGCATTAAGCTTCCTTGTGAATCCCCCGGTCATTCATCTAAACCCTCTCCTGCTCTGTCGAAGCCTACAATGCCACCCTGTGATCAATGCGGCTCATGGTTAGAGAGATATTATCTTGATGTGCCAATGCTACAGTCAAAGATTAATTCTTTGGAGGACCAGGTTACACTGCTTACCCATCAAAAGGCTGAGCTACAGACCACTGATAAGAGACAAAGAACGACATGCTCCATTTTATTTAAAAATGTGGAATCGACCACAGCTATGGTGAATTCTAAGATGGCATAATTGGATAGCCTCGTCACACAGGTATGTGTAATATCAATCATTATTGTAAATAATATGAGTTTATATAACGATTCAAATTTGGTTTTAATAGCTCTGTTCAACATTAATTGATTTTGTTACATTGTACACTCAACCTTGCTTTGAATGAACGAAATTTTGTTTCCCAGTTTAGTTTCGATTAGATTTTAATCGATTTGATTGATTTGGTATGGATTTGAGTTGTTTGATTTAGCCAAAATGAATGCTCTGTTGTTGATTGAAGTCGTTTGATAGACACAAGTTGTTTCTCACGTTTTGATTCTAAACACAATCGCATTTCATTTTGATTCCGTATATGCTATGATTGGTAACAATTGTGATATGGTCAACTGTTACGGTTTTATCTCCATATGGTTTTTGAACAACTCGAATATAGTTTGGATTTTGTTTAAAATGATTCTGTACAAATCATGAATGGATTCAATTCGTAACAGCTATGTGAAACCCAACCGGTTAATTCATTTTGGTTCGTTGTTAGATCGACCCTGTTATCGGTTGGATGTGTAATGGCAAGGAATATTCAGTTACGAGTTGATTTTTAAAACGAGATTGAATTCACTGTTATTCTATATTCAACCCAGTCACGATTTGTTTCGATTGTTGCCCGGTTTATGATTATCATTTCTGTCGACTTTATGATGGTTGCAATCACTATTAATTGATCATGTTTGTTAACTGTGCAACGCTCAACGATCGAAATCTATGGCGAATTTTGGTTGATGTTGTTATATTTACCCATGATCGTAACAATCTTTCCATCTTTGTATTTAATTAAAACAACATGAATCTTATGCTACATAATTATAGCTATAACGAATGGATTCTGGTTGTGTTGGATTAGATCGTATCGCACATGATATGATTCACTATGGATTTCATTTGATATGAAACAGTCCTGTTATTGTTTGACCCGATTTTTTTGGTAAAATGAAACAGAGTATCCTTACCCTTGTTTCGGTTAAATCACTTTTGATTATGTTTTATATTGAATAATAAAATCATTTGAATCATTAGTGATTCATTTTTTAATGTTTATTAAAATAAAATTGGATTTGACTCTGTTTAAAAAGATTTGATTTGATTTCTATTTGATCGTGTATGCTATTTTAGACTAGCTACAGAATCAGATGATTCTGTAGCTAAGTCTGTAGAATCAAATTTTTATTGTTTTGTAAATGAAATACCTTTCTAACTTGTTATTTTTGATCTATTGCAGATGAATTTGAAATTGCAATGGATTTGATGAGCAGTTAGGGGATATTTCAAATATTTCACTTGCATTCTAGTTTCCTAGTTTGGTTGATTTTGGGATATCTCCCAGATTATGTAAAACAATTTGATATTATCCACAGGGAGGTTTTACCCTGCGGAGAGACTTATAAATATCTATCATTTTTGTAATAAGAAACATCCACATTTTTGGGAGAACAAGGATATGGAGTTTTAATACAGACTGAAGTAGAGTTTGGTGTTTTGTTACAACTTTAGCTTCTCGTCATATCAATATTTTGTTTCATGTTGTGTATATCAATTTATATCTGGTTAATGACTACTTTAGCTATCTTAATCATGTGCAAATGATATAATTTAATCACTGTAATCCATATCTGATTTCTTCCAAGTGTTTAAAAAACATAGCAATTGCTTAATTCAATTTGTGAAAGAAAGGCTTCCCTTCTTCATAAGTCGAATTATAAAGTATAAGTTTTTGCATAACAGGTTTCCCTTATTGCAGAGATTTATAAATCATAAAATTGTTATGATTTTTTTTATGTCTTGTTTGTCCTGTAAACAACTCAAAGAGCAGCGCAGCCTATCGTTTACGAGAAGCTTATGGACTAACCGGTGCAAGTTTACTTCCTCCGACCAGCTTCGAAGTCATCATACACAGGACAAATTAGGAGTGCTTCCAGGTCAATCTGTCATTTATCTGTTAGTATATTTCTTAGTATTGTTAGTTAGATATATATATTTAATATATTAGATTGTTTAATTTCAGAAAATATATTAGATCGTTTAATTTCAGTAAGTTTTATTTCTCATTCATAAAATATAAAAATCAAAAAATATCTCTCGCAATCTTAGGGCAGAAAACACGTGAGTTTTACAGGTTTTATTCAAATCTGCAATTGTGTATATTGTATATTTGTGAATAAGTTGTACTATAACTGGTACTTAGACGGTTAATTGTTAGAGTTAGAGTAATAGTAATTAGTAGAATAGTTAGTGTAATTTGTATTTAGTTTTAGTCTATATCGTAGTTCGTTTTTAATTAGATTAGTGTATTAGTTTGTTTTTATTTATTAGTTAGTTTAGTTTCTTGTATTTAGTTTTAGTTTGTTTTATTAGTCTTAGTTAGTTTAGTTTGTTTTATTTGTTTTAGATAGATTATTCAGTTTAGGTTAGTTTTCTCTTTGGTTTTCTTAGGACCTTAGGGCGGCCAACGAAGCCGTTAAACCCGTCAGGGTGGTTCATTCCGAACGACTTGGGTTATTTAGACAACCCCAGACCAGTTCCACTCTCTTAATTGACGGACGGACCATTTCGCTTGTCAACACATGGACCAAATCTTGATGATTCAATGGATGTTGTGACTTTCTTCAGGTGACCCAAAGGAGTAAAAGAAACTCAAAGGATTGGCTCAGTGCAGAGGTTCAACAAATTGAAATGTGTGCAAAGACAAAGTGTTGTGTTCAAGGGCAACTGTAAGAGCGACTGGTAGTGTTCTCGAAAAATTGCTTGGATTACTTCTTTCAATTTTTCCCCCATCCAGATAGACGAGTACCTCTTGTTAATTTAATGAGCTCGAGGAGGGTAAGACATGCTTGATATAACTCACCTTCGGTAAGTTCCTCTTCCTTTGTTTAACGAACTGGAAGAAGTAAGGTTTCAGTCCCATATGGGCCCTTCAATGTATGATTGTTTAACGAGTCCAAAGAAGGTAAACTTGGTGGTTTTTCATATTTAGAGAGTCTGAAAAATACTTAAATACAACTCGAATGTTGTCCTTTTTCATAATGTTAGTCTCGTGAGGCCGAAAAAGAGATAAATTATCACTCAAAAGACACCCTTTCAAACCTTTTAACGAGTGGGAAAGGAAGCGAGATCATTCGATAATATTTTCATGTTTACAGAGTATAAAATGAGCTCAAAGACGACTCCAGGGGGTTCCTCTTTCATTTATCCATGTAGGTCCAAAAAAGAGATAAAAGTTTACCCGGTTGCATTCTCATGTATTTATCAACACGAGAAAGAACAAAGACTAATCTTGGTATGCCCCTAGCTTGAAAGCTGGGGGATTAATTCCAGAATGATCATCAAAGACTAGAGACATTCCCTCCAAGATTCAATTCATTCACCGACTTTGAGGTTGTCACCAATTTCTCTACTAGATGGAGAAAAATGATAAGGGTGGATGAAATGAAGGTTCAAAAGAGGTGACTATTTCATTTTTTAACGAGCTTGACATAGAAAAAAAACTATGCTCAGGGCTCAGGGTTCAATCCCCAGATTGTTGTTTCATTTTTTAACGAGCTTGCTACAGAGAGGAAAACTATGCTCAAGGCCTCTATTTTGTTTTTTAACGAGCTTGCTATAGGGAAAAGAAACTATGCTCATAGACTCTTCTTGATCATGGCTTCCAAGAGAATAAATCTCTAGAATAACACCATGTCAAGGGACAAAACTTGGTCATGGCTTCCAAAATATCTTCACTGGATGGAAGAAAATAACTCTGGAAGGAATACATGTCGAGGGTTTCGACAGGGGTAAGGAAATCAGGATCCAATAGACCTACCGAAGATATCACCATGTCAACGACCGGATCCAAGTTTTCAGAAGTTGAAGGCATGGGAGACGATGCAAAATCGATAACAGGAGGGGAGATAGAGTGTATATCTGCCCAAATTTCTTCACGAGGGGGAAGAAAAGAGGATCGATGATGGTTATCATCTTGAGGTAGCTCGTCAATTCTCAACATTTCCATAATAGATTCATTTGAGGGAAAAATTGGGGAAATGTAGTTGATCGTTGACGACAAGGAACTGAACCGTGATAGCATCGAGGAACTGTCGAGTGCCAATAGATGTTAGTCATATGATGAGGGAGAAGTGGATTAGATAGAAACGTATGAGGTTTTGGCTGAACTAAGTGCCACTGTGTCACCTAGTGCATCGAATTCCAAAGGACTAGGTACAATCCAAGGGTCAAATGATGCCAGATATTGATAAGCCATGGTCGAAATCATATCGACGGTGGCAATATGATGTCTAGTCAGTGGAAGTGGTGTAGGGAAGGTACCCATGAGGCTAGAATCTTTCAGTAAGCCAACATCAATTCTTTCATACATGATCTTGTGGTCTCCCAAGAAAGGAATGTTGTTGGTAGTGGGAGAGCGAGCATCGGTTGTGGAGAAATCTAACTGATCAATAGCGACAATTTTTTCCCGATGAGGAAATTGTACACATCGAAGGAAATTGTACACATTGAAAGACCAATGAGGCAATCATAGTCATAGCATAAAACCAACTTTTTCCAAGTAACAAGTTGTAATTGAGGGGAGTATCGACCACCTCGACATCAACAGTGACAGTTTTTCCACCCAATTGGATGGGCAGGGACTGTAAAATCCCATGGGGATGAAAACCTCACCCATCGAAGGTGCGTAACATCATCGATGATTTGTTAAGTGTGGGTGATTTTAAACCTTTCCAACATGATAAATACATGAAACAAGTTGAGGCTCCCTCATCCAGAATAGTTCCATGGATTTGTTGATTGTGAGCAACAACATCAACTTGGAAAGCAAGTTGGTGGGAGAGTTGAAACACACAATTATCCAGGTTAAACATGATATGGTTGGACGACTCAGGATCAACAATGCCAATAGTGGTCAAGAGCATTCTACGTTGACTAGGGAAGTGTTGTAGAACTTCTAACGCAGGCATAGCACATGATGCTTGAGCCAAATATTCAACAATGTTGTAGTTCTGGGCATCATGCAAACTAGGATTAAAGGTATCTTTGCAAATAGTGCTCTTAGGAGGGCATAAGATAGATTCAAACGTAGGTTTCTCAATCTGAAGTGGTCCATATGGAGGATTAACCAATGGAGGAATAATGGAGGATGGTGATGGATCCGATAAAGTACCGGTACCGTTAGTGTCTTTTTCTTTGTCAGGGTTACCTGGTGTGTCATATGTCTTAGAGAGAGTGGTCAAATTAATCCCATTAAACATATAAATATGTGCACTCGTCGAGGCCTCATCATGAGGATGGATAGAACTGCCCCCAGGAGAGGGGGTTTGAGCAACCATGGATTGTTGCTGAGGAAAAGCCTGAGTAAGCACAGTGGGTTGTGAATTTCCCTGGAAAATTTTGGCCACTTCATTGCAATGTGGACAGTCTCGAGTGTGGTGATCATCACCACAAATGATACATAGGAATTTCATTTTCCGTTGTGGCTGCTTTTCGGTAGCAGGTGTTTGAGCTTGATTTTTTGGTTTTTCATTGTTATTAGTATTTTTTGATTTATTTTGTGTCTTCTTATTACCTCCAGATTGTTGTGAAGGGGCAGATTGAACTTCATTCACCTCAAAAATCTGAGTTTTGGGGGAGGTAGAGGAGAGTGTGGTAGATTGGGAAGTAGATTGAGTTTTGACAGAACCGATAACACCGTCCGCATGAGATGAGGATGATGGCTTGGATGGATTGGTATTAGCTCGAGTAGCATTTGGAAGAAAATCATACAAAGTACCAGATTGTGAATAAACCAAATCTATGTACTGATCCCAAGCAATGGTTTCTTCCTCGGTGACCGCACCACCCATAGTGACATCGTAAGCGATCGGGGGTAAAAGTGATTTAGTAAACCATTCCACCAATAATATGTCAAGAATGATTACCTTGATCATCCTTCGTCATCATCTCCACTCATGAATATGGTCAGAGATATGCACAAAGTCAGTTTGACAAAGGGAGTTCAAGAGTTCAGTACCTATCTTGTAGCGAATAGGTAGTTTAAAGTGGGTGAGGAAAGACATGGCAAGGGAATTGAAATCATGAAAAGAAGCACGTGGTAGTTCAATATACCACTTTGTTGTTAAGTCCATAAGTGTTTGCTGGAAAAGACACAAACTTATAGAATCATCCATGAGGGAGTTTGATGAACACCACAAATGGAAAGTCATCACATGATTGTTTGGATCTTTGCCTGATTTTTTGTCAAATTTTGGAATATCAAAAGGAAGTTTAGCAGAAATAACTGGCCAAACTGGTGAATGAAATATAGGATCATTAGTTAACCGAGACAAGTCTGGGAGATCTAGAGTTGCAAGGAAAGGTAGTTGTCGGTTAATTTATGGATGAAACTGGTGTGGCATAGGAACACCAGTATGACCATAAACTGGGTTAGGTGGATAGTTGTAACCAGTAGGTCCTCCTACATACGGTTGTTGTTGACCAGGATAAATAAGATTCGATGATGGTTGAGAAACATTTGCATAACCCGGTGGGTTCTGAGCATTATAAGTTGGGTGATTTTCTTTCCCAGAAAGAGGATGAACATTGTTCCCTTGAGGAGGGAAGGGAGTAGATCTCGGAGGTAGATACACATTATACCTGTGGGGAGGATAAGGTTGTTGTCCTTGAGGACTCCAGGTGGTGTTTGGGATGCCACCCGGATAAGGTTGTCCATAAGACATTCCAGAAGGAACACGATTTGATACTCCTCATTGTGGGTTATGATATGAGTGCCCCACAATGTGGGGTTGGGTAAAATTGCCTCCTAAAGATACTCCCCAAGATTGTGAAGGGTTTCCAGCAAATGAAGGTTCCCCCCCTTCCAGTGGTGGATTAACGATCGGGCTATGACTAGCAAAGGGAGGTTTACCTCCAGGAGGAGCATGAAAAGGGGGTTTTCCCATGAGAGGGGTAGGCCCACCATAGAATGGTGGTACTCCAGGAAGGAAAGGTTCACTAGATGGTGGTTTCCCTCCAGTCAGTTGTATTTGGCTGGCAAGGGTCTACATTCTTTGGTGAAAATATGTCCCAACACGATCGTGTGGAACATGTGGAGTTGTAGAGTCAAATTTTGTAAAAGGTGTTGGATTACTGAGACAGGGGGTGAATCAGTAATAGCGTAATTATAATCCTTTTTCTTCAATTGTTATATCAACGTAGAATTATTATCCAATAATGAGCAGTCATAAATAAACAATCACATACAAACACAATACACCAATGTTTTATGTGGAAACCCAAATCGGGAGAAAACCACTGAATTCTTTTTCTTATATTTCTTGAAGAATTACATTCATTGGAAGCACCAACTTCCTTTGTTTTCCAGATACAACTGGAAGGAGGCTCCAACCCCCTAGTTTCTTAGGCTACAACCTGAGGGAATCTCCAACTCCCCAATTCTTTGGCTACAACCAGAAGGAGGCTACAACCCCCTATGTTCTCCGGCTACAACCGAAAGGTGGCTACAACCACCTATCCTTGCCCCATCCTACCCCCCTGAAGTAGAAGTAGAATGATGGAACCACTATCACACTATCACTGTGAGATATACCATTGTAAATATGTATCAATAAATCTGAACCATGCATCAACCATGCATCAACCTGTACCTCAACCTGTAATCAACCTATACCATAAACAAGTGCATCAACCATGCACCAACCTATACCCAAAAACCTGTAATCAACCTGTACCATAAACAAGTGCATCCAACCATGTACCAAGTATTTACCAATCATGTGTCAACTACTCATCAGCTAACATCATCAACTATACACCTCATGTATGTGCCAACTCATCGATTACTTGTCTCAACAATGTACTCAACATATAACTCAACCAAAAGCCCTCATAAATTTCATCATCCAAATATGATTTGTAGCTCTATAATAGACCTATTGTATATGATCACATTCCTACAAACCTTCCTTAACTTTAACAACAACAGACTATCATTTTCATCAAAATTTTCTTTAGTCTCACATGCTTAGTTTTGGATTAGTCAACAACCCTAACTTGAAGTAATCATAACTTTGTACCTGTAATGTATAAATATATTAAAATGATAAACAATGTTCTTCAGTGTGTTTTGTGCAATTCTTCCAAGTGTCACTACTTGGAACCCCTTAGAAAATGAGTTATAGAAAAAATGGCATACCTTGTTGATTCTGACTTATTCTAGAGAGCAACCTTGTAGAGTGTTCCCTGCACGGAATATTTTCTGAATTGATCTGAAAATGTTACAAAGAATACTAAATAATGTACCCTAACCAACACATTTTTTCTCATAGAATTTGGATCTGTTATGAAGAAGTTACGACGTTGTTACCCGAAACACCTGTTTTTGACTAGTTTCAGGACTAGCCACAAACCCTATTTTCCACGGAGTGTAACTCCAAAAATAAAATGACCCAAAAGCTGAATGTTTTACCATATATGCTTGGATATGTCTTCTCAATGTCATAGCAATTACACAGTCTGAATCATTATAGTAAAAAATTTATAGCAAAAATGGTGAGATTACTTGTAAATAACATACCTTCGAAAGCACCCATCAAAATAATTTATCCTTCCTTGCATTTCGTCCTTCTTTTCTTCACATTCACTCAAAATTATGGTTTAGATATCCTTGGTTACCTAAGAAACCTATATATACTCAATATGATCAAGTGTGTGTTAAATGAGAGAGCCTTGTCTCTTATTTATACTCTCCAAGTAGCTTCCTTAAAAACATCTTCTAGGTCACTTGGTCGACTTTCCTTATTTTAGGGTTAACCCACTTCTAATTTATCCATTAAAATTATTATTGAAATAATGTATTTTGTATTCAATTTGAATTATAATACACTCATCACTTCACTTTATTATTTATCCTTTAAAAATATCTTAAACCACTTTGACTACTTTGACCTTTCAGGGCTTCTAGATGACATATGAGGGTCCTCCAACTTCGTAAGGCCATAACTCTCAAACCGTGAGGAGTTATGTGACATTCCACATACCACTATAAATGGCATGAAATGTACTATCCATAAGAATAGTATTATTTGAAAATATATCATAAATCATATTGTTACCCATCAAACAAACTTGGATCCATTACCCAAACCCGGGGTGTCCAACTTCTCATGGCCATAACTCTCTAACCGTGAGGAGTTATGTTATATTCCACATACCACCGGAAATGGCATGAAAAGAAATATACATATAGGATAGTTTCATTAAAAAATTCACTATCCTTCATCTCATTATTCCACAATTAAGCATGGGTTCTCTTACTCCGCAAAGAATCTTCCCGTGAGGGCTTTCACCATAAGGGGACCACTTTGGAGTTCATCCATATTTACTTCTTATTAACCATGAAAAAACAATAATGATTCATATTTACATCAAACAATATTGGGTCCATTACCCAAACCTTTGTGCTACGGGGATTTCTTCAAGGGTTGACATCAATGACAACCAACCTTAATCAACAATATCCCCCTTTGGCATTGATGGCAACACTCTGATGCAATAATGAAATCATATCACTCATGGTCACCCTGGAACCATGCCTCTATCCTCTACATCTGATAAATCTCTCCCCCTTTGTCATCAATGGAAAAGGTATTTTTCGATCCGGGGTTGCTCCCCCTGACTGAACTGTCCTCTTATGGTCCTTCCTCATGTACATCTAAGACATATAAGATAAGCATTCAAAAATAATTCAAAAAGAATTCATTTTGGAGTAGAAATAACTCCAAGTCTTTGGCGAAGATATTCAAAGGCTTCCCATGGAAGTGGTTTTGTAAATATTTCTGTCACTTGTTTTTTTGTGCCCACATACTCAACTTTGATGTTCTTTTTTGCAACCTGTTCCCGTAGAAAGTGATACTTGATTGGAATGTGCTTCGTCTTGGAGTGCATCGCCAAGTTTTTTGAGATACTAATGGCACTTGTATTATCACAATATATTGGAATGGGCTCATCATACTCAACTTGTATATCTATCAAATTTTGTTTCATTCAAAGAACCTGTGTACAACATGTTGCTGCTACAATACAATCTGCCTCGGCTGTAGATAGAGATATTGATGATTGTTTCTTGCTTAGCCATGATACCAAACACTCACCTAAGTAGAACGTTTCTCCACTGGTGCTTCGTCGGTCATCAATATATCCTGCCCAATCTGCATCTATGTAGGTAATAAGTGATATATATTTTCCTTTTGGATACCATAATCCAAACTCTTTTGTTCCTTTGAGATATCTGAAGATCCTCTTTACTACTAATACATGTGATTCCTTTGGTTTTTCTTGAAATCGTGTCACCTGTCCAACTTCCTGCATTACATCTCGTCTGGATGCTATCACATATAGTAGGCTGCCAATCATTGACCTATATTTCCTCTGATATGTAGACTTTGAATCATCATATTTGCTCAACTTACAACTGGTTTGCATGGGAGTGATAACTGGTTTGCAATCTTCCATTCCAAACCTATTTAGCATTTCTCTGATATACTTGGTTTGAGAAATAAAAATTCCTTGGTTGCTTTGACGTATCTGAAGTTCTAGAAAGAAGGATAGTTCTCCAAGTAATGACATTTCAAATTCATTCTGCATGTCTTTTGCAAATTTCTGGCT
>ML781361.1:278714-298743 GCA_009831015.1 Picea engelmannii | reverse complement strand
GTAGACTTCTTCTTCAAGTTCCCCATTCAGAAAAGATGATTTTACGTCCATCTGATATACTTTAACATTTTTGGAGCATGCATAAGCTAAAAGAAAATGGATTGCTTCCATTCTGGCAACTGGGGAAAATGTCTCTTCAAAGTTGATTCCTTCAATCGATGCATATCCTTTACATACCAATCTAGCGTTGTTCCTTGTAACCTACCCATCTTCATTCAATTTATTCCTAAAAGCCCATTTTGTGCTGATCACATTCTTATTCTTTGGTCTTGGAACCAATTCCCAAGTGTCATTTTTCTCTATTTGATCCAATTCTTCATCCTTGGCCTTATTCCAAAATTCATCCTTGCTGGATTCTTCAAAACAGTTTGGTTCAATTGTAGATAAGAGTGCTAGGTGTGTTTGTTCTGGTGAATGGATTTTTCTTCTAGTCACAATTCCTGCATCTTTGTTTCCAATAATTTGATCTAAAGGATGATTCTTCTATACTCGTTTTCTAGGTGTATTTGGAGATACTTGATGAACTTGCTCTTCTACTTCTGTCGAATTCTCTTCATCTTCATCTTCATCTTCCTCTTCTACTTCTTTTTCATCTTATTCTTCGAAAAGTTGTTCCATTGATTTTTTTTCTTCTTCCTTTGATTCTGGTCTGCCTGTTTCATCAATTGTTACGTTGATGCTTTCCACAACTTTTTTTAATCTTAGATTGTAACACTTGTATGCTTTCCTTGTACTTGAGTAACCAACAGGTATTCCTTTGTCCACACGAGAGTCAAAATTTCTCATTCTGCCATCTTCTCTTTTGACGTAGCATTTGCTTCCAAAAACTTTGAAGTGCTTCACATTTTCTAGTCTTCCTTTCCATAGCTCGTAGGGAGTTTTATTAGTGTTGTTTCTAAGCATTACTCTTTTTTGAATGTGAACTGTTGTATGCACTGCCTATGTCAAAAAAATATCTGTCAACTTTGAATCCATTATCATTGTTCGAGCCATTTCTTGTATTGTCCTATTCTTTCTTTCAACAACTCCATTCTGTTGAGGTGTCCTAGCGATGGATAATTTCCTTTTTATTCCATGATTTTTGCAGTAGTCCATAAATTCCTTTGAGGTGAATTATCCTCCATTATCCGATCTTAAGATTTGATTCTTGAATCCATCTCATTTTCAACCATTTCCTTGTAGATATTGAAGTTTTCAAAAGCTTCTGACTTGTTCTTAAGAAAGAAAACTGCAGTCATTCTTGTATAATCATCAACTAATAACATAAAGTATCTCTCACCTTTTAAGCCTTTTTTTGTAGTTGGTCCAACTAGATTAGTATGCACAATTTCTAGTGGTTTTGTTGTTGAATATTCATTTGATTTGAACCTGGTCTTTGTTTGCTTTCCTTGTTGGCAATGCTTGCATAAAGTGTTGGTTGGTTTCGTGATGTGGGGCATTTCTCTGACTACTTCTCTTTTTCTGACTTTGATGAGGTTATCAAAATGCAAGTGACCCATTTTTCTGTGCCATAGCCAACTTTCATCTTCGTTTTCTAGACAAAACTTTTCATTTCCAATTTTGCTTAACACATATATGTTGCTTGAAGTTCTTACAGCTGTAGCGACCAATTTCCCTGAGCTTTCTTTTCTTATCTCACACTTTTGTGAATCGAAAGTAACTTTATGACCTTGGTCACACATTTGACTCACACTTAAAATATTATGTTTCATATCTTCTACTAGTAGAACATTTTGTACCTTTTCATTCTTGTTCCCAATTCAAACTGTGACTTTTCCAATGATTTTGGCTGAATCATCATTTTCGAAGGAGATTGATCCATCTCTTTCCTTTCGTAATGTAAGAAACTTGTCTCTATCACCTGTCATGTGTTTTGAACATCCACTGTCAACATGCCAACCACGTTTCTTCTGTTTAGCTTGTAGAGTGACTGTGCATTCTTCATTGCTATACTGATCTTTCTTTCTTATCCATGTTGTTTTCCGAGGTTCTTGTTTGTGACTCTGTTGAGGTTCTTTAGGAGGGACTGTCATTCTATAATTTTTGTCCATGAGTCCAAAATTGTCACATTTGTAACATTCCACTTCAGTGCTAAAATATTCAAACTTGTTGTAGCTTCTTCTCTGTGTTTCACTAGGTATTCTTGAATAAACCCTTTGTGTATGGCTCTCAAAGTAGTTATTGTTCCTGTTGTTAGCTCTGCAATTTATAGCTTTATTTCCAAAATTATTACATGCATAACATAAACCAAAAAATATAGTTTGATACCTAGTAGTTAAATATCTTCTGAAAGGAGGTGCTCTTATGCATCCTTCTTCTTCTTGAGGCCTGTCTATTTGTTGTTGATTATGAAATCTGAATCTTCTCGGTGGAGGAGTGTCCCTGTAATCTTCCTTGTATATCTTTTTATCCCCTTTGATTGTTTCTGCAAATATTTTTGGATTAGTTTCTTACTCTATTGTTTTGGAGCTTAATCCATTTTCTTTCTGATTGTATCCAAGTCCGGACTTGTCAAGATGAGATTTTTGATTGTTGATAATGTCATCTAGAACTTTTGAGCTATTCTGCATATTTTTCTTTTGAATATCCTTTCTTAGTGTGACAATCTCTACTTCTAGGTTTCCAATGATCCTGTCCTTTCCTTCTAGCTATTCTTTGAGTGCTTCTTCAATTCTTTTATCTTCTTCTATTTGAACCTTCAATTTTGTGATCATTTGTTCTAGTTCTTGAGTGTCTTTTTTCTTATCTAGTTCTTCTTGTAGTTTCTTGTTTTTCTTATTTTATCTTTTGATAACTTCTATGAAACTCATTAATTCTTCTTGGAAGTCAAATTCTGCCTCTTCAATTTCTTCTTCATATGCTTCTTCATATTCTTCTTCGGAGTCTTCTTTATCAATGTCTTCTACTACCATGAATAGAACTCTCCCTGTTTCACTATCACTAACTTCATCTTCATCTGATGATGAGATGTCTTCTTTGGTGCAAAATATTTTCTTGAAAACTTTATTTGTAGTTCTTTTACCTTTATATGTTTGTCGACCTTTTGAGTAACCTTCATCATTTCTCTTTTTCTTATGAGGAAATTTGTTAGCAAAATGACCAATACCATCACAAGTAAAACAAATTAAAGGAAGCTTACCTCTATACCTATCGTTGGTTCCCTTATTCAGTATTTTGATGAAGTTGGCCACTTCTTCATCATCTTACAAGACATCGGTGCTGTTGCTATATTCTTCTTGTTCTTTTTTCTTTTTCTTTGATCTTTTGGATGCTTTGAAGGCTGCTTCTTTTACATCTGGATTTTCCTGTTCAGTTCTCATCTCATATGCCGTGAAGATTCCATGCAGTTCATCCATGCTTATTGACTTTAGATTCGATCTTTCTTCTATTGCTGATTTCTTAGGGTTGAATCTCATAGGAAGAGATATTAGTACCTTTTGAAAAATTACAAATTCTTCATTTTCTTCAACTTCGTAAGGTCATAACTCTCAAACCGTGAGGAGTTATGTGATGTTCCACATACCACCAGAAATAGAATGACATGTTCTATCCATATAGAATAGTATTATATGAAAATATATCATAACTCATACCATTACCCATCAAACAAACTTGGGTCCATTACCCAAACCTGGGGTCTCCAACTTCTCATGGACATAACTCTCTAACCATGAGGAGTTATGTTACATTCCACATACCATCAAAAATAGAATGACAAGCACTATCCATCTAGGATAGTTTCCATGACAAATTCACTATCCTTCATCTCATTATTTCAAAATTAATCATGGGTTCTCTTACTCTGCAAAGCGTCTTCTCGTGAGGGCTTTCACCATAAGGGAACCACTTTGGATTTCATACATATTTACTTATTATTAACCATGACAAAACAATAATGAGTCATATTTACATCAAACAATAATGGTTCCATTACCCAAACCTTTGTGCTACAAGGCTTTCTTCAAGGGTTGGCATCAATGACAATGAACCTTAATCAACAAAAGTGGGGGTAGGGATCAAAGTGCCTTGGAAATGAGTAGAGGTGATGAGCCCAACATTAGGATAGACTTGTACTGATCCAACAGTAGGATTAATGACCTGATCGATGGGGTGATTCATAATTTTACCATATGGTCCACTTTCAACAGGAGGGTCACGAGGATTAGAGGTTGTCGAAAGGACTCAAAATGCTCATAGAGATCATGTCTTGATGAAGTCCTCCATACAGAAAGAGTAGGTGTGGGATTTGTATCTACTGCAATGGTAGGATGAACGGGAGTCCTATACTCATCACTGAAGGTTGATTTGGGATCCCATATATGTCTCGGTAAAATCTCTCGTAGGTAACTGTGGTACCTCTTTGTCTATGACATTCCCAAGGGAGTCTAAACAAAGAAAAAGTGGTTTGACAAGGGTTAATAACACATATGTAGTGAGAGGATTGTTATTCTCAACTGTAACCAAGGCACCTTCTAAGTTATCTAATGGAGGAGTAACAACACTTCCAACGTCAGATTGATTTTCTACCTCTCCACGGTAGTTTTCTTCTGGAGGGCTAGGAGGTAAGGGTTGGTAACCTTCCGGAGGCATTCCTTGCATCCTACGTGATCAACGAAGACATTTATCATCTACAGGCTCAATTTTGGAGAATAACAACACACGCTGAAAATCTAGGGCCAACTAACAAAAAGAAACAACATGCGTTAATAAAATCTAGGAATAAAAAACAAGCAAACAAAACTTCTCTCGATGATCGTACTAGTTGGTGATGAAATCTAACATCGCATGATCGCATCAAGAAGGGGATAGGATATGGTGGAACAGTTACAATGGTGACCTTCTTAAAGGAATTTCACCTTCGTGCAATCTTCCACATAGTAATTGTGGATTTACCCTTCAAGGAGCCCGAGTGATTTTGACCAATGTTTGTCCCAGGTACAATGAGACTTCCCTTCACTGTCACCTCGTGTAAGTACCCAAGGATTATGGCAACTACAGACACCAACTCGCAGTCAGCCCTTGGGCGGGTAGAGTCGACAGTTTGATCTGAACGTGTGGGAAAGATAACAAGGCTGAAATCAACTCGAGAGGATCCCACACATAATCGTGGGTATACCTTCAAGTGATCCCCAATATATGATCCAACCACTACAAAAAGTTGAACCACAGAGGGATAATCACTGTAACTAACCCAAATGCGACCTCGTGTGTAACCCTTGTGTGAGAGGGGGATCCCAGAAACCCTATATGACAATTGGATTTGAATCTCCCTATCTCAGGATGCTAATGTTCGTTTTGAAAAAATTGGAGAGTTGTACTCACAGCCTAATCCAAAGTGCTAATCCTAGTCTAATGTTGGTGGAAGATCCTAAAAAAAAAAATGTTCTAGATAATTTTTAATTAGCGTTGATTTTATGGTTGTTCTTTACTCAAAGCATGTATGACAATGAAACTGATGGTATGATGACTCAATTCCTAAAAATGCACAAGAAGATGATAAGAAATTGTTTCTTTCGATGAATGGATATTTAAGAGAAATAGAGAAAGTTTTTTTCACTATCAAACACTAATATGCAATGTCCTCAATCAATTTGTTTCTCACTCAAATCCGATGCAATGCTAAAAATTTCAAAAATGCCTTCTAATATCCAAACCAATAACTAAAATATGTTCTTTTTCTTATATGTGAAGGATAATCAGATGCAAGACTTCTAAATGTCAATCAGACTTTTAAACAATCAGAAGCAAACTTCACACAAAACAAAAAATACACTCTCGTCGTGAAATAGACAAGAAGGACAAAGATAACCAAATTGAAAACAAGAACCAAAAACATCAAACAAAAGAGAAATGATGGACATTTGACCTCAAATATCAAATGAAAAGTTCACAGACCTTTGGATCTCCTCACAAACGTTTTCACTCAATGAGATAAATGAGGAGAAAACGAGTTAACTCTAGGTAAACAAAGACAAAGAGTTATTGCAAAGAAGGGATAAATGTCAAAAATCCAAGAAAGAGATGAATAATCCTTAGAAATCAAATAATTGGAGGCTAAACAAGGACACACTAAAATAGCAGAAACCCTGAGCAGATGAATCAACAAAAAAGACTGAGGAAAAACAAATTTCTAAGAAGATTTCTACATAAAAAGGGTTAGCGCTCCCCGAAAAGGGGAAACAGAGCACTCCAACACTATGTGGAATACTGTAAGGGAGTGCCAACACTATGGTGGTAAGGGAAGGGGATCTCTCTGCTATAAAAGCTCAGAGAAATGCCCAAAAACTCAAAAAAAAAAAAAAAACNCAAGAAGAATGCAAAATTCTATGTTTAAGATAAATCCAAGAGCCAAAAATAAAACCTAAGGATCAGAGACATTCATGGAGAAGGTCAAATCAGTGGGAAAAGGGCCAAAACAAGATCTGGGAATGGAAACAAAAATCAGAGCTCCTTCCCAGTGGAGTCACCAATTTTTGTTGAAGGTGAATCCCCCTACAGACAAGTGGATTCCCTCTTGGCCTCTAGACTCCTAAGGAGAAGACAAAAAAGTGATTAACATGGACACTGACTTCCTTTTAGATCTAATCAAGATAATTAATGAAAGAGAAGGAGAAAGATATGTACCTTATTAGCGACGTTTTTCCTTGCAAATTCCTGGCTGATCTTTGATCCTGAACTCCTTGATAGATACTGTAGGACAAACAAAGGTACATAAGACTTCCTACTCTACTGGGATTAGCTCAAACATAGATCCATCTACTACAGACAAACTCATATGGAACAAGCATAAGTTTGAAAGAAACAGGCCAAGCATTGATTACTAATGAGAACAAGTAAAAGTACTTACAATCCTTTGAATGAAGGTGCAGAAGCTTCTTCTAGTTCTCCTTGGCCAACCCCTTTGCTAAATCAATCTCCACTGATTGCTTTGATGGCATCTCACTCACGAGATCATAAGTTTCACATCTACAATCTCCATTGTACCTTTCACCATGAGAAGGCCTCCTTATATAACCTTAGAGAGGTCCAACCACTTGAGAGATATTTGGGATAAGTTTAGGATTCTTCTCCTCCAGTTGAGGATCTCCCCTAAGATCATGCCTTCATGATCTATTTGAATCCAACTACCTTCAAGAATTGAGGGATTCTTCCCTTATTTGCCTCAACAAAACTAGAATTTGCTAAGAAGAGGGTAGCTCTCCCCCATAAGAGTGCATAGGGCACTCAAGCACTCCCCCAAAGAGGCTTAGGGAGCACCAACACTCCCTGATAGTGGGTATGGGAGCGCTCCTCTCCAAAATTTATTTTTTGAGTGGTTTTTCCAATGGAAAAAGGCTTGTACCTCCTGTCAAGTGATTTTTCATCTTCCAAACTAACCTTTGAGGTGTCTTAAGTGTCTTTATGATGTTGTTAGAGGTATGACATGGGAAATATGGAAGTATACTGTTTGTGACACTTGCAACACTTGTAGTTAAGATGTGACACTTGCGGACAAGATGTGACACTTACAACACTTGTAATGATGACACTTGTGACACTATCGAAGTGAGTAATTTTGAGGTGTAACAACCTCACATGGGGGTTGATCGCATTGATTAAATCAACATCCCACTTTTCAAAGGCTTGCAATGCTTGAAAAAGGTGTAAGGGTAACACATCACGACAGGACAACATGCCAACTTATTGATAGACTTCACATGCTCTGGCATATTCTTTGTCATCCTTGAGCATCATCGGCCACCATAATCCTTTTTGTAATACCTTCTGGGAAGTTTCCTTTTCTATTGACGTGTCCTCCCACAACTCCATTATGACACTCCCACATAATATATGATATCTCATGGTCAAGCACAAAACATCTGAGGATGGTATCCAATACTAATTTGTACGAGTGTCCTGCAATTAGTTGATAGTTTTTTTCTCGAACAACTAGGTGTCACTTTTGACTTGCAGAATAACCTTTAGGGAAGACAATTGTGCTAAACAATAAGGCAATACTAGACAAGTAATCATGAATATTTTATACTTTGAAAAGATATTCGTATGGGAGTTGATCATCTACAACTACACCACTTTCTCGTAACTCTTGTCTAGAAAAATGCTCTGGACCTACATTTAGTTTGTCATGCTTGAAAATGACCTCAAAAGAAAAATCCTAAAACAACAATAACCATCTACAAATTCCTCTTTCTAACACATGCTTATTAACAAGAGTGATTGGTAAATAATTTAAAGTGACTCCCTAGAAAATAATGTCTAAATTTTGTAAAGCATAAACAATTTCCAAACCTTCACTTTCGGTTGTAGTATATTTGTGTTCATCCTCAGAAATATTTCTGCTAGGAAACAAAATAGGGTGGTCCAAGTTTCCTTCACCGGGTTGCGTAAGGATTACTCCCAATGTAATACCAGAAGCATCAATATGTACGTGAAATTCCACTTGCCAATTCAGATAGATGAGGATAGGAGTAGTAATTAGGTTTTCTTTGAAGGTACCAAAGGATTGATTGCATTCTAGAATCCAACTAAAATCCTTATATTTCTTTAACAACTTTTCCAATAGGGTGGCTATTCTTGTGTAACTTCTAAAAACTTTCGATAGTATCCTATGTAATATAACATTGACTGCAACTATTTGGTAGTTGTAGGAGGAGACGTATTTAGTATCACGACAACATTTGTAGGATCCACCAACACTCCTTCCCTACAAACTATGTGTCCTAGAAGATTCCCAAATGGTACACAAAAAATACAATTTTTCAAGTTTAAGGAAATTTTTAGTTGTTTGGAGCGATCAAACATCAATCGTAATAGACCTATGTGTTTCTTTAATAGGTTTTAAACAATATAATCATTCATATAGACTTGAATAAACTTGTGAATGAAATCATGAAATGATTTAATCAGTATTTGAGAGAATACCACCGAGGCATTCTTGATCCCAAAAGGCAGAACATTATAGGAAAATGATCCCCACTCAGTAGTGAATGTAGTCTTTTTCTTGTCTTCTACTACAATTATAACCTCGTGGTATCCAAAAAATCCATTTGAAAAAGAATACGCTTTATTCCCTCCTACTTGATCCATGACCTCATCACTAAATGGAGTGCGAAAAGGGTCATGTACACTTGCAACATTTAAGCTCTTGTAATCCACATAGACTTGTATATCCTCAATACCTTTCTTTATTTGTATGACAATAGGAATGATCCATTCAACCTCATCCACAGGGAAAATCATCCCATCTGCTAACATTCTATTAATCTCATTTTTCACCTTCTCTTTGACTCTAGGATTCAAATGGTATGTCCCGTGTTTGGTTGTTTTTTGGTAAGGATTTAGCTCTATATTCATCTCCCTTGAGTCTCCCTTAATACCTTTTATTTTTGAAAATATTCTAGGGAATAGGTCCTTATATTCCCACAACAAAACTTGTGTCTTTGTCATGGTCTGTTCATCCCAATAATCTCCTATGAATGTCATCTTGGGATGCTCCTCAACCCCTATATTCATTTTCCTCAACTTCAATGGTTTGATATCAGAGCTACTAACATCATCTGAGATAGTGTCTTTAACATCCCTAGTTCCTTTAGATTATTTAAAAGTCAAATGTCTAAGGTCCTCTAGGTTGTCAGGATCATTTAGGTCTATATTAACCTTACTACAAGCCATGGGTATTTGTGCAAGGGATGGGTAAAGGATATGATGAAGTATGTATTCATGTTCAGGGAAACCTATAAGTGAGTTTGTGGGCTTAAATTCATTAGTAAAAATAATTTTCTTAATTTGTTGCAGTACTAAGGTGAGTTCAGGAGAGTTACCTAAAAATGAGAAATTGTGACAAAACTAGCATTGTGGTACTTCCAAACAAGTGGCTTGTCTTCTGGTCTCTTTGTGCATGTACCAAGCTCTTGGAATTCATCCCAATGAATGAATAAAATGATGTAACCAAAATTGAGAAGGAATTTGTGCATCTTTTCATACCTTAATACAATGTGCAACATGCTTGTATGGATCAGAGGACCCATCATAATACTCTAGAGTTAAGCATTGATTCTTCAGGTCCTGGTCCTTATGTGATTGGATGAATTGTGATGGAAGGATAAATTGATATTCAAGAGAAATTTTGATCTCATCCCAAGAAGTCAAAGCTTCCTTATGCATGTCCCACCACTTAGTTTGAGACAATTTTAATGCAATATCAAGTACTGATATTCTTTATTCTGGTTCAACTTCATCTTCCAGATCAACTAGAAAGTTTCATAAATATCAAGCGCCTTCGTAAACATGGTGTTATCATACCTTTTTTCCAATCCACCTGCTGGCTCTGATAGTTATGAAACATCTTATAAAGTTTTCATACCTTCCTTGTTGCAAATTATCAAAAGATTCCTCTGAATATTCACTTGCAGAATGAATACTTCGCCAACCTACTAACCCATCTGCAATAAGGTTAATATAGTTTACTTTTTTTCCTGTAGTCAAAGTGTATATTTTATCGAGGAAATGTGGATCCATGTTTTCTTCAACTAGATTCAGTATATCAACGACCTTGTTATGGGTCTAGAGGTTGGGTTAATTTCATACCATATACTTCAAAGGTCATGATTTCCTTCTTGAGACATATAACAAAACAATGTAATTCTCATATGCCCAGTCAATACCCAATAGATATAGGTACGGATCCTTCTCTCACATTATTTATATTACCATGAAGTATGCTATTGTTTTAACGCTAGCTAAGTCCACTTTGATGTTTTTATCCTCCCAACATGGTAGATACAATATTGATTATCCATCCACAACTAAATAGGTGAATAAACGATTTTGGGCTTACCTAGGGCTTCTGATTCTTTTTTTGGTAGTATATTGACATTAGAACCCAATTCTAACATAAAATCACTAATTTCATAGTTGTCTATGTGGGTATTTGATTTAAATTCTCTTCTAGATCTCTGCTTCCTCCTCTATACTCTACCTATATTTCTCTCTAAGAGATTAACAACAATCCACTCCTCTAGGCTCCCTTTAGCCTCTAAAGTCCCCTTAATCATGTTCCACAACTTCTTAGTGAGTTGTTCATCCTCCAAAATGTTAGAAAATAATTGGAACCATAAATCAATAGTATTTTGTGATTTTTTTGGAAGGTCCTTCAGTTCCAACAAATTTTTCGTGACTCTTGGTTGAAACTCAACACTTGGTTCTGCAACTATTGATATGGAAGGTTTAAACATCTATAAAAAAAATTCTACTTTTTTCTAGAATAAATCCTTCTACCTTATGGGATAATGCTTATCATCCACCAGTACCTCCTTCTAAATCTTACTTTGATTAGGGTTGTCATCATCGACAACAGTCCTTGTTCCTCCACTAGAAATAATGTTAATATTGGGCTCCTTTCCTTCAACGATAGGTATAGGCTCATAATTTATTAAGTTGGCGTCTCATTTACTCATGTGATATTCCCGTTTCATGATCAATTCAAGGAAATCCTCAGTGGCATGGGTGTTGTCTCTACTATGAGCACACCAAAGTTGTCTTGGAAGAGGAAAATATCTTGCGAGGTGCCTTTGTTCATAACAATTATAACAATGAACTTGCCTTTGTGACCTCCTTAAAACCCTTGAGGAGCTTCATCAACCCTAAATGCAGACTGATCCAATCTTCCTACAAGATAATCCAGAACACGACATTTCTTGGTACTGTGAATAAATGACCCACATAATTCATAGTATACCATATTTGAAATAGGGGAATACTTGTGTAGGATTGGAAAGTTTCAAGGGGAGTGATCATTTCTTTGGCATATTTCATAATACTCCCCACTTTTTCCTCCTTGATTATTTGGGAAGGCATGGTACTAAACAGGGCCATGAAATGGTGTTGTAGTGGCAACTTATGTGACCTGTCCTGATTGTCCTACTAGTCAAGGTAACATTGGGTGAGGAGGGGGTCTTTTTCCCCTTAGTCTAGGACATTCTATCACTGTATGACCCTCAGTGTAGCATCTTGTACACCATACATATGGTCAAATTTCTCTCGAGAGGTTCAATTCTTGAATCTTGCCAGTTAACATGGAAATATGGCATTGTAGCTTCACACTATTAGTGTCTTCAGTCCATCTCATAACCCACAAGATTTTGGGATATATATCCATCGCTTCAATTTTAATTTATTTTTCTAAGGATTCCCCCTATATAGATATCCTTTTTTGGGTTAATGGTATATGGGTCAATGTTAAAATCCCTTATACAAACCATTCTCATTAGTGGTCTTCATGGATGGGGTTTTCCAATTTCCCTATTGCATCCTTAAATATTTGGTTATAATCCTAGGTAGACTCACCATCTCTCTATTTGATATCTCACAACTCAGAGAGAGATTGTTTCTCTGAATGTGGTAAGAATAATTTTTTTATGAACCTATTTTTGACCTAAGTAAGAGTGAAATCTCATCCTTGAGGATTCCCTGGTTCAATGGATTTCATATACCATTTTAAAGCATGACCTCTCAAGGTGGTATGAAACTTGACTAGTTTGTTGGAATCCAAAGTTCCACGAGACCTCCAAATGGATTCACAATGAAACCAATGTTTTTCAACATCCTCATCCCCTTTACCCCAAAACTCTAGGTACTGGGTTAGAGATCCTGCATGTTGAATTTCCATAGGAGAACTTGGAGATGTTATCAAAATGAACCTTAAGTCCTCATTGCGATATGACTAAATAAAATGCCCCACTTCCTCTACTACTACTTGAAATTTCTCCACTTTATCTAATACTACTTGAACTTACTCGATTATAAGGATTAGAAATGACAAAAAGTACTAAAAAATTTAATACAGAGTTTATAGAATTTGTATATAAAACTGAGGGACTAGGTGATTTGCGTTTGGTTCCTTTACCTTCTAAATAGAATTTATTAACCTGAGGGGTTGCATGAGTATGTAGTACCATCTCAATTTTGTGATGTGATTCAACATCTTTTGGTGTCACATGATATGATTCTCCCACAAATTCTTCAAGGATTCTGACTTAGTGCTTTTCTCCAGGGGTGGCACATATCCTCGTTCTTCCATCTCACTTTCCTTCTATTACACATTATTTTCATCATCCCTATGATCATTAATCATGTAAACCTATCTATTGCATTCAGAGGGGTCAATAGCCTTTCCTGCAGAAAGAAGGGAGAAGAACTTTCCCTAAGAGAAGAAGTTGTATTTTCCTTTGTAAAAACCCTATTTTGGAGAATTTCTGCAGGTTGTTATATACACAAGGTGCAGAAATGCCTGATTTCAGTAGGTTTCTCTATAGCTAGGGTGCAAATTTTTTGTAGGCTACAATATAGCTAGGGTGCGGCGCCCTCCTGTACGTGGGAAAAATGAGCATCTTCTCGATGCTTCTAGAAGGAGAAGCTTCTATGGTGAGGTGGACTCTGAACGGTTTGGATATTACTCGCTTTCATGATTTAGTGGGATCATCCTAACCTCCTTACCTTATCCTCTTCAACTTATAAAAGGAGAGGAGCTCTCATGGAGAAATTTAGTTGGATTGAGTTGGATTGAGTTAGCTTGAGCTTGATTGGGTTGGAAAGTTCTTAAGCCTTTGAGATTAGAAATTTGGCTTGAGATTGTTAGCTTGGTATGTTGGCTTTGAGCTTTGTCAAGATAGATTGTGAGTAGCTATCAGATCCATGGTCTCAAAATCTTTGGAGGAAGAAGTGTGGGGGAAGCAAGGAACTGTTGGAAGGAACCTTACGACATCAAGGCATCCGGTTGTAATCTCTCTTCCTATTATTTTATATAATACAGTGGCATGCTTCTTTCCCATATAATTATCTTTATTTTATTTCATAATTCCTTGATCATATGCATAGGTTGTCATTGAATATACTTTTGTTTCTTTCACTTTGGTTGGTTTGTGTCTCACTGCAGGATCAATATCACAAGAGCACCAGAGTGAAACATGAACAAAAAAGACATAAGGAAGTGACATTTAAAGGTATGTCTCTCGTCTTTTGTTTAGTAGTAAATTCGATGATTAGAGCATAGGGAAAGTGCCATGTCCTGTCATATTTTGTTCTAGATCTAGCTGGATATAGGGGGATTGATTCGTGTCGGCACTTAACGATTATCCCGATAACAAAATTGAGCATAGGTTTTCTGATTTCAATCTCATTAAAAGAATGAAGCAAGCCTTGAGCATGGTTTTTTTATTTCAAGCTCGTTAAAAAATGAAACCAGCTAAGGATAGTTTTCATGTCTCTGTAGAAAACTCGTTAAAAAATGAAACATAGCTTATGAGCATAGTTCCCATTTTTGTATCAAACTCGTTAAAAAATGAAACAGTGGTCTAGGGATTATTCCCAGAGTCACGAGCATAGTTCTTCTCATGTGTCAAGCTCATTAAAAAATGAAATAACTTCCCCCTCTCCATTTGGGTCAAGTCCTACGTATAGTATTTGAAGCTTCATTTCATTCTCCTTTGCAGTTGGATGAAACGAAGCTTGGGGGGAATTTTCCTCAACCTCTGGACTTCATGATGAAGCTAAACCGCTAGCTTCTTAAGCTGGGGGCTAAGTACCAACCATGTGAATTCGTGAACCATGCATTGGGAAGCCACAAGCATAGTTTTTAATGGTTCAAGCTTGTGTAAAAATGAAACCACCTACCTCAAGCATAGTTCCTCTGGTTCAAGCTTGTGTAAAAATGAAATCAGGTCCAAGAATAGTTTCGGCTAGTTTTAATTTTGTGTAAAAATAAAATCTATCCCAAGCATAGTTTTCTTTTGTTTTAAAGCTTACGTAAAAATGAAAACAATCCTGAGCTTAGTCTTTGTTCTTTCTCATGCTTGTAAATACATGAGAATAAGTTACCAAGCTTAGTCTTTGTTCTTTCTCATGCTTGTAAATACATGAGAATAATTACCGAGCTTAGTATTTGTTCTTCCTCATCCTCGTAAATCAATGAGAATGTAACTAAGTAAAATTTTAACACTTTTTCGGACTCATAAAGGTTATACGAAAAAGGAACACCCTGGAGTTCCCTTTAAGCTCTTTACAGACACTCTAAACATGAAAAGATTACTGAGCGACCTTATTCTTTTTACGCTCATAAAATTATTTGAAGAAAACGTTTGATGGGCAGTAGGTTATCACTTTTGTGGTCTCATCAAACTAATTTACTAAAAAGAAACTGTGAGAGTTCTCTTTAAGTTTTTTTCAGACTCTCTAAACATGAAAAACCCATGAGTTTTCTTTCCTTAGACTCATAAAACAAACATCGAAAGGCCCATATAGGACCAAACCACTCCTTCTTAGAGTTCGTTAAATATACTCCGAGGGACTCGTCCGAAGGATGAGCTTACATTACAAGAATATGTTATCCTCCTCGAGCTTGTGTAAAAATAAAGAGGTACTCACTAGAAATGGGGNGGGAATTGGGAAAGAAATGTGTATAAACCTGTATTCTATGGAAGAGTCACTTTTGAATATGACACCCATTCACTTGCTTTGTGTCTGGGTTGGAAAATCCGCTTGTCTCTTGATCATACTCTTTTATAATATTACAAATTGGTCTGTGTTCCCTGTTGTCGAGTCACTTTTTTCCAAGACATTTGTCGGGTCGTCAATATGTTCAAAAAGAAGTTCAACCCAAAAATCCTTCTATTGTGTCGACCTTTTTTGTAGTCCTTAAGCCTTATATTGTGTCGGCCATCCCTGAGTCAGTTCTGAGTTACTGGTTACTCTTATCTACTTCAAATCTTGTTACCCGTTTCATGTCATTGATGGGGGATACATTAAGGCCCTCCTGTGATGATTCTTTTCCTGTTGGATTCAATGCATTATCCAAGAATTAGAATTAGAAACTAATTGGTACCTTGGAGCTTGCATGCCTCAATGGAAAGTTTCCTCACTTTCGACAATGGGTTTTCATTATTGATCCTTGATCGGAAGATTCCATCGAGCATTCGACTTCAGCTCATTTATTCACATTCATTGGATTGTACTAGTGTACCTTGGGAGTCATTGACATTAGTGGTGATTTCCCTCGCACTTGTTAACAATTTTCATTAATGACCGGTAATCAAGTGTTTTCTACCATGTTCGACTTCAACACATGTATTCGCATGGTTAGATTCATACTATAGAGTGGTGGAGATGAAGACCCTGGATCTTTTCTGATAGATTCAAGTTGCGTTGGAGTATATTTAGTTTGTATTGTTGCATAGATCCACATTGTATGTCTCGTGGCTATGTTCAAATTTGAATCTTTAACACATAGATCCACAACGTATTTTTGGTGGCTATGTTCAGATTTGAGTCATAATGGCATGGATCCACAATGTATGTTTGGTGGCCATGACCTGTATTACTTGACATGGATCTTTGCATGTCAACATTTATTCTTTGATTCATTTGTGATCTGAGTATGGGAATTCCTACCTCAGTTATGATATATTATTGTACTATATTTCCTTGTTTGTTGGCAGGTTTCCGACTGACTGTTCCTTGTTCCCTACACACACTCAACAAAGTATTCCAACTATCACTCTGTTCTAACTTCATACTTTGGGGTGCTCTCTGTTACACATTATTTCTTTCATCCCTATGATCGTTAATGATGTAAACCTATATGTTTCCTTCAGAGGGGTCAGTAGCCTTTCCTAAAGAAAGAAGGGAGAAGAACTTTCCCTAAGAGAAGAAGTTGTATTTTCCTTTGTAAAAATCGTATTTTGGAGGATTTTCATAGGTTTCTATATACACAGGGTGTGGAAATGCCTGATTTTCATAGGTTTATCTATATCTAGGGTGTGGAGTTTCTGTAGGCTGCACTATAGATAGGGTGTGGTGGCCTCCTGTACGTGGGAAAAATGAGCATCTTCTTGATGCTTCTAGAAGGAGAAGCTTCTATGGTGAGGTGGCCTCTGAACAGTTTGGATCTTACTCGCTTTCATGATTTAGTGGGATCATCCTAACCTCCTTACCTTATTCTCTTCAACTTATAAAAGGAGAGGAGCTCTCATGGAGAAAGTTAGTTGGATTGAGTTAGATTGAGTTAGCTTGAGCTTGATTGGGTTGGAAAGTTCTTGAGCCTTTGAGATTAAAAATTTGGCTTGAGATTGTTAGCTTGGTATGTTGGCTTTAAGATTTGTAAATATAGATTGTGAGTAGCTATCAGATCCATGGTCTCATAATCCTTGGAGCAAGAAGTCTATGGGAAGTAAGGAACTGTTGGAAGGAACCTTATGACATCAAGGAATCAGGTTGTAATCTCTCTTCCTATTATTTGATATAATACAGTGGCATGCTTCTTTCCCATAGAATTATCTTTATTTTATTGCATAATTCCTTGATCATATGCATAGGTTGTCATTGAATATACTTTTGTTGCTTTCACTTCTGCTTGTTTGTGTCTCACTACAGGATTAGTATCACAAGAGAACTGGAGCAAAATAGGAACAAAAAATACACAAGGAAGCGACATTTAAAGGTATGTCTCTCATATTTTGTTTAGTAGTTAATTCGATGATTAGAGCCTAGGGAAAGTGCCATGTCCTGTCATGTTTTTCTCTAGATCTAGGTGGATCTAGGGGGATCGATTCATGTATGCACTTAACGATTAGCCCGATAACACCTTCCTCTCATCTGATTCCTCCAGATCTTACACATGTCTCTTCAAATCTCTCCTGCAACCATTGGATGTGTTAGAAAAATAGGATCGTGGAGCAACAAAATAAAACAAATTCATAAATAAAAGATAAAATATACATAATACAATAGAGACAAAAATATACGTGGTTCACCCAGTGTGGGATATGATCACTATTGAAATCTCCAAATCCTTCCTTTATTATTATCAAAAAATGATGGGATACAACCTACAACACACCCATTGTAACTTCCTCTCCTTTATCTCACAATCTCCTCTCTCAGAATACAATATTCACACACATCAATAACTGTAATACAATTGCATCATAAAAGTGGATTTCCTAAAATAACTTCTACCATAAAATCTGTGAAATCACAATATTTGTTTCTCATTCGATATTGACTACGAAATTACAATATTTACAAGGAAATTTTCCCAAAAAATTATCTCCTGGGGCGCTTCCCCTGAACCCTCGCTAGGGGGGGGATCCAAAATTTCTTGTTGCCCCCTTGAACACCCCTAGAGAGATATGTGGGGGGGAAATCACCCAATCACCCCCCCCCCCCATCTAGAAATGGGATCCAAACATGGCTAAAATAAGACCTATGAATCAAGAAGATAATCATGCTCCACAATTAACAATATCTCACTTGGATATTGATCACAACAAATGGAATGTTGTTGTACATGTTGGTATATGATCCACCTTGGACCTAGAAAATTTCTCATCTTCACCTTCATGCTTGAAGGCGAACTGAAACTGAGCAAGAACTCAGTTTCTCCCTGGTTACTACCTTTGTTAACATGTGTGTAAGATTCTGGATAGTATGTATCTTTTCCAACTTCAATTGTCCCTCTTCCAAAATGGATTTTATGTGATGGGTATTCTATATGCACTAAAAACACACTAAAAACCCTAAATTAAATTTTCAACCCGGGGTAAGTATACGTAGAGTTGTAGAAAAATATATGCCAAGGTAGAAGGGCTGATAGTAGTATAGTCTAACTAAGTAATTGTATATCTAAGGCTAATCTATTCAATAAAAGTTATCTAATAAGAAAACCCTACTAAGCAACTTTAAACTATGTAACCTAAGTACTTTTGGACCAAGGATCGATGGATAGTTCTAGAAAAACAAGTGAAAACCTTATTTAAAGAAAACTAGTTCATAACAATAACTAATAAGAAAAAGCAAACTATTTAAGCATAACAATAAGAAAATAACAAAAGAAAACTACTTTAACTTGTCAACCCAAATTCAATGAGCAACTACCCTATGAAAGCAAATAAATAAACAAGCCAACAACTATTCTATTAAAGAAAATAATCAAGTAAGCAAAACAACTAACTAACCTATTAAAGTAAAACAACTAACTAACCTATTAAGGTAAGTAAACAAGTAAGCAAAACAACTAGCTAACCTATTAAAGCAAGTAAACAACTAACTACTCTAAGATAACTTCTACTGCAAGTAAAAACTTCTCATTGAACAACTATCTAGCCTAAGAGGCAAGTGGACTATATTCTTAATTCAAAACTATTTATAATTCATAAAAGGAAAACTATTTAATTGAAAGCAAGAAAGACTAGAAACTAACCTTTAATCTATGATAAGGAAAACTACTCTTTAATCTATTAAAACAAAAGACTATCTATCCTATAACAACAATAAAACTATCTACGAAAGAAAGAAACTATCATGCATTAATCATCAACAATATAATGAGACTATGCTAATAAACTCAATTTCATTCTATACTAATGAAGGAAATTTATACTACACTAAACTCAATAATTAACTACAACTTGAAATTGCAACCTATGTTGGACACACCTACCACACTTAGAGGGGGGGTGAATGAGTGTGGGGCTCTTTTTCCCAAAACTTCCCTCTTGAACAAAATCTCATCAATTAGCATTCAACATTTATTCATTACCCATTGTTGTCATTTATAACCAGTTAGATGTGAGCACATATCAGAAACATATATCAGCAATATATCATCAACAAGTCATCACCACAATGAACACAAAGAACACAAGATGTATGTACAATTTTCTTTTTATTACGGACTACAATCCTTGGGGTTTATCAGCAACAACTGAATAGAGTACAAATATACAAGAGCACCAGCTCTATATGCAAGACTCAGCTTGCATTATCAACACCAACTGAGATGAGGCAACAATCCTCAACGGATATCAATCTGTACCATAAACAAGAGAATCAACCATGCACCAACCTGTGCAAAACAACCTGTAATCAACCTGTACCATAAACAAGTGCATCCAACCATGTACCAAGTATATACCAATCATGTGTCAACCACTCATCAACAATGACTCATCAATATGTACCAACATCATCAACTATA
>ML781361.1:244510-255540 GCA_009831015.1 Picea engelmannii | reverse complement strand
TATCATGGTAAAAAGTAAATAAAACAAATTTACAATTCATTTTACCATATTGTTTTACCCATTTACCATTTGAGTGCAAAAAACCTCCATTTTACCTCCGATCTTCATCGTCGATTTTCGGGAGCTTCGGGCCATCATTCTTCAAGCCGTCTGCGATGTTTTGGTAAGTTTTCAATTCTATATGTTTTCATGGTTTCAATTCATTATTTTATTGGTTATATTTCAAGTTTTAAGTCCATTTGGCAAACCCTAGGCGTGTAGAAGGATTCTCGCAGGCTGCCCATATGGGGCCTGCGAGAATGCTTCATTCTCGCAGGTGGCCCTAAGGCAGCATGCGAGAAGTTCGCACTGTGTGCCATAAGGCACCTGCGAACAATGCAAAGTTCAAAAAAGTTCTTAAGTTTTAGCCAATAAAAAAGGTTTATTCCATGAATGAGAGTTTTAATCATCTTCATATGTTCTCTATGCAGGTTTATAACCATCACAATGGTGCTCGAATGGAGAGAAAGGGAACACGAGGATGATAATGAAACCGCCGAAAATCACCCTCTGACTCTTGCCGCTTTAAAAGATTGTGGTCTCTTGAAGTATTTCCGCATACCGGGCATGAGAGCCCAAGTTCAATTGCTAGAACACTTAGTCCGAATGTGGGATCTGGATCAGCAGGTTTTAATGTCGGTGCTCACACATTGACGATCGACATTGAGGATATCTATTTCCTGACTGGGCTATCCTGGCGAGGGTCCTATGTCAGTTTGACTGGTAGCCGCAGGGGTGGTCTGAAAATGAGTGAGTATTACCGAGAGTACTGTGTGCCTGAGGCAGAACAACAAAAGGGAAAAGTGGCCATTTGGGGAGTGACTGATATAACTCTCCGTACCATTCTCTTCACTATCGCTTGTATGGTAGGAAGTGTTGCCCCTCATATGGCTCTACAGAGCTATTTTCAGTATGCCCTCGAGTGTACTGATCCCCGGGTCTTCAAATGGGCTGATGCAGTTTTACGCAGTCTTAAGAAACAACTGACCAAAAGCAGGCATGGAGAGCTAAAGCAGTTTGGTTATGGATCATTTCTAGTGTCCTTCTTCTGTGAGAGGGTCCCAGTGTATAGGCTTCAGGCTGATTGGCACTTTCCAGGTCCCAGAGATCCATGGATGTTACGATGGTGTCAACTCATGTCTAGACATGTGACAGGACCGATTGTCAGGTATGACGATCTCTTCTTCGACTGGCTTCAAGGCCAGGTTCTAATGATAGAGGATTATGCGTATGCTGGTTTGGACTTTCGTGGCGATCCTGACCTTGCCCTTCCTGAAGACGCACAGTGGGGAGACATTGGTAAGAAGTACACCAACTTTTATCTTTTAGATGTTTTTGTATTTTCATCATATTAAATGTTTTTAGTTTTATAGAATCATCCAAAGACTAACACCAAAAATTTTATTGATAGCACAGACGTTGGCGCATATAGACCTGCTGGTAGTTCTCCTATTCAGCGTCGAGGAGAGGCAGCAGTAGCAGTTCCCCAATATGTCGAGGACTATCTGACAGTGGAGCAGAACTTAGAGGGTTTGATGACCGATATTCCAGATATGCCTCTAGAGGAGATCCCACGACGCGATCAACGTCACACCGTGGGAGTCTCTGCCTCTATGGGTCATTTGCTCCGCAGAGTTGCTAGGAACTTAGTGTGCTATCGTGAACATCATTAGTGATGTCACTTTGTATAAGCCATGGGATTCATTTTTGATATTTTGGTCTTTGGACACCTTTTGTAAAAACAAAATTTGATCGTTATATATATATATACATGGTTTCTACTGTCTTACTTTACATTGTGTACATTTTAATGTTTTGATTTTATAAGTGATTTAAATGCCTGTCCAATACATAATTAGCTAAAGTGTCTGTCAATGTATTAAGACTTCTCGGAATGTGTTGATATTCAATATAATCAAAATGTCGTTCCAAGAGGCGAATCCGCAAATATACCCTTAATAACGTAGGACTTCGAATAGAATATACATTACTGAGTTTTAGTACTACCAACTGCGAGTCAAGTCGCACAACCAGGTGACGAATTCCAAGAGGGATAGCATCAACCAATAACTCAATAACGGCGCTATACTCTGCGATGTTGTTGGTTGCTCGGCCAAGACATATACCTCGTAGAGATATGAGTTCATTTGTCGGGGCATAGATTGCCCATGCAGCAGAAGATAGGTCCCGAGTACTACGGCTAGCACCGTCGGCGAAGCCAATATAAGGTAGCGAATACTCCGACATATGGCAAACAAAGACAATGTCTCGTAAGGGTAGAGACCAGAAAATGTCAAAGCAAATATAAAGTAACACACACTCAGTATGATACATAAAAATGCAAGTACTCATGCACAAATGACTCATGCATAGTACTTCTTCAAGTACAACCCATTCCTGGGTTCACTCAAAGGTACCCCATCATAATCCACTAGCTCATACGCTCCTTTTTCCAAAACTTTGCTAACAATGTAAGGCCCATGCCACATTGGTTCGAATTTTCTAGCTCCTAAGACATCTTTATCTTGTTCATAAAGAAGAACAAGATCTCCTTCAAGGAAGACATGAGGTTTAACATGCTTATCATACTGTGCCTTAACACGTTTCTTCTGGGCTTCTATCACAAGATTAGAGTCACGGCAAGTCTTGTCTAATCGCATCAAATACAACAGATGTTCCTCTTCGGCAGAAGTATTAGGTAAGAGATATACAACTAGCTTCAAAGACGGTATCTCACATTCTATTGGCATAATGGCTTCCATGCCATAAACTAATCGAAAAGGCGTGAATCCCGTGGTAGACTTAACAGACGTCTGATATGCCCCACAATGCCAAAAATAACATTGTGTGCCAGCTGGTTTTATGGATTCCAATCATCCGTCGAATCATGGTTATAAGAACCTTATTGATGGCTTCGACCTGACAATTGGCCTGTGGATAATAGGGTGTTGAGCTATCACGACGAAGGCCCAACTTCTATGTGAGTTCAAACATCATATTATTTCTAAAATGACTACCGTGATCAATAATGATAGCCCGAGGAACACCAAAACGAGTGATGACATGGTTAAAAAGGAATAAGGCTGCAGTCTTCCCAGTATTATTGAATGTCGGCATTGCCTTGGCGCACTTTGTGAAATAATCAACAGCTACGATAATGTAACCATGCGCCCCGGCCGAGTGAGGGTGACATGTCATGAAATCAATGCCCCATTTAGCAAAAGGACCTACTAAGACTATAGGATGAAGGGGAGAAGGATGCGATCAAATCTTCCGATTATAAGTCTAGCAGGCATGACACTTCTGAACAACAGTAATGCAGTCAGTGAATAGGGAAGGCCAAAAGTAACTTGCACGTAAGATCTTTTGGGCAATAGCATACCCAGACATATGACCACCACATGCTCCTGAATGGCAGTCATTCAAAGCTTTCTCAGCTTCGTCAAAAGTCAAACAATGTTGAAAGACAGAGTCAATGCCTCGACGGTAAAGAGTATCACCGAGGATAATATAATGACGTGCTTGATAACGGACATGATGTCGTTCATTACTGGACAAAGCAGGCCGGAAAGTTTGAGTTTGGAGATATATAATGATATCTCCATACCAAATATCATCAGTACTGATAAGGAAAAGTGACTCGTCAGGTAATGAATCGACTGCTACCTTTTCCGTGGCAGTTTGGGGAAAATCACAAATTAACTCAGCGAAAACTAGAGATTTATTCGACGTGGCGCGATCGAATTCCAAATCGAACTCCTGGAGAATAACAATCCACTTGGAGTACTTTCCCCCCAGCAATTGACGTGTCAATATATGTTGCATGGGGTTACAGTGTGAAATCACGGTAGTCTTCCTGGAGAGAATATAATGACGAAAACGTTGAACTGCTTGGACAGTAGCCAAGGCCAGCTTCTCAACATGTTGGTACTTGATTTCAGTGGATGATAAACTTCTACTCAAGTAATAGATAACATGTTCATCGTGGGTATCATCCTCTTGAACGAGGACCATGCCGATAGTGTACTCGGATGCAGCTAGATAAAGAAAGTAATCTCGACTATAATCCGGAGGAAAAAGAAGAGGAGCTTTTGTGAGGGACAACTTTAAAGCTTCAAAAGCGTTGTTAGCAACTTTATCCCAGACAAACTCTGAACCTTTCTTTAGAAGACGTGTGAAACCGCGAGTGATCTCGGCATAATTTGGGATGAAACGGCGAAGAAAGTTCGCTTTCCCTTGCAAAATTTGTAACTGGCGCAAAGAAGAAGGAGGGAAATTAAGAATCACCTCGACCTTGATAGGATTTACCCAGATCCCATGGCGTGAAACAATGAAACTGAGGAGACGGCCGGATTCGACGCAAAAGATGCATTTATGAGGATTCAGGCGAATGCGATAGAATCAGAAACGAACAAAAATTGCTCGGAGATGATTAGGGTGATCGTCTCGACGTAAGGAGTGAGCCGGAAAATCATCCAAATAAGGTTGAACAATATGCTTGATATCGTGAAATGCGTAAGACATAACATGTTGGAATGTAGCACCTGCGTCTTTCAAACCGAAGGGAAGTTTTCTATAGGTGAAATTACCCCATGGACAAATAAAATCCATTTTATGTTGGTCCTCAGGAGTGATATTGATTTGATTATGGCCGGAAAATCCATCCATGAGGGAAAAGATTTCACTGCCGGCACAGTCATCGACGATTTGGTCAACGAAAGGGGTTGGAAAATTGTCCTTTGGACAAGCTTTGTTGATATCCCTATAATCAACACAAATGGGTATACTACCACCCTTCTTATCGATCGGTATGGGGTTGCAAACCCATTCTATCAATGCCATGGGGTAAATGAAATCGGCTTTAAGAAGTTTTTCAACTTCGAGTTTAATGGCTGCCGCTTTACATGGATGGATAGGACGGAGGCGCTATCGGACTGGTTTAGCTCTGTGGTATGTCTTAATCTCATGAACGACGATAGCAGGGTCAATACCCGACATCTCTTCGTAACTCCACGCAAAGATATCACGAAATTCTTTAAACAAGGAAGTATAAGTGACAATTTATTTAGGAGAACACGAAGCTCCAATATGAACATTCTCAATTATCCCAGGTTTCACTGAAATATCTATGGGCATCGTGGGTGAAATGTTACTGAGGTTCCCTTCTACAAACACATATCGTGTAGATTGGGAAACCGTGGATATAACAACAACGGTCGACGGAGTCAAGATCCGCTGATAATTCTCAAGAGTCTGTTGTTCCAGAAACAAGATGGAATGATGATGCCCATCGTCCCAAGGGGTATCTTCCATGACGGACATGATCATCTCGTTAGTGGGAAATATGACACGGAAAGGATTAGGAAACAACTCGTCAAAAGAAGAAGTAGTAGGGGTTGTCGATTGAATGGCTTGATAAGTGGATTCAACCGGACTTAACGACATGACGTCGCTGAAACGAACATGATCTCCAATATCAGGGACTACCCAAGGGTCAACAGACACAGGAAGTTCATGATGTACAGTAGAGATCATATTAATAGAAGCAATAAACGGGCATGGAAGATCGAGTGGTGGTGGTATGGGGAAAGTACCCATTAGTGAAGAATCTTTTAAAAGATTGACCCCAACATTCTCGTAACCCGGTGGGGTTTTAGCGATGAAAGGTACGTTTCCAACGTGAGTATCAACATTAAAAAAGGTAAGTTGATCGATCGTAACCACTTTTCCTTGGTGAGGAAATCGTACGACACGGAAAAGGGTTGACACGACAGCACGCATAGAATCGACCCATCTTCAACCAAGTAGAAGATTATAATCTAAGGGAGTATCGAAAACTTCCACTTCCACTTGAACGGTCTTACCTTCCAGAGTGATAGGCAATGATGGGAGAACACCATAAGGCTTAAAACCCAAGCCATTGAAGGCTCGCAAAGTGTTTTTTGATTCATTTAACGGGGGAGAGCCAATGGCTTTCCAACAAGAAAAAGACATTACGCATGTAGAGGCACCCTCATCAATAACAGTCCGGCAAATACTCTTTTCGGAGACCACAACTTGGATTTGAAACGAAAGCTATGGGGGTAACCTTGGAATGTGATCATCCAAGTTAAAGACTATCAGATTCATATCTTTTGGATCAATGCCACCTATAGCTTTCAACAACGCCCTTCGTTGTGCAGGACAAGACTGAAGGACTTCCAGGGAAGACATAGTTGAGGGTGCTTGGGCTAGATCTTCGACAATGCTATAGTTTTGGGCTGCTCGAGCATGAGGATTGAATGTCGACTTCTTAATGACACCTTTCGGAGGTCGTAAAACTGTATCAAGGCTCAGTCATTCGAGATGAAGAGGACCGTTTGTAGGTGGGTTTGGGGGAGAAGGCTGTACCAAATCGGGAGGTAAGTCGTCAACCTTCTCCTTAGAAGGAGTATAGTCTTTAGATCTAGTGGTAAGTGCAACATTTTTTTTTGTAGAATCACCTATGCACATCAAAACATAAGATGATGTAGAAGTAGAGGGTTGGTCGTGGATGACCAACGAAGCCTGTTGTTGAGACGGGAAGGGTTGAGACAAGACTGTTGGCGTAGAGGGCTTTGGTGTTCCTTGAAGGAACTTGTTAACCTCGACACGTCTCGGACAATCCTTCGTTTAGTGATCGTCACCACAGATAAGGCAAGGGTAGCATGGTTTGCGCTTATCTCGGTCATCAACAGGAGGTGATTTGGTTTTCTCATTAGGATTATTGTTTTTACCCTCCTTATTCTTGCCTCTCCCTTTCCTAGACTTAGTCTTACCGGTCGGCATAGATTGAACAATGTTCACTTCAGAGGTTTTACTGGAGGGAGGAGCAGGAGACGGAGCACTTTGCACATTAGAAGAATTGGATTTCAGGGTTGTAGTCGAAACAGAATGTGAGTGGCTATGAGTGGAACCAATCACACCATCAGCTGCATGTGAGGCAGCTGGAGTAGCAGAAGTGCTAGAACTACCAGGACGAGGTAAATCAGGCAGTAAATCATACAAGGTTCCCATTTGTGAATAAACAAGATCTAGATACTGAGCATGACTAATAGCCTGCTCTTCTGTGACAACACCGCCCATAGAAATGTCTTTACCAATTTTGTTTACAAAAGACTTGGTAAACCATTCTGCCAGTAACTGATCAGGAAGCTCAAGTTTAATGAGACGTTGCCTCCGTCGCCACTCATGAATATGATCAGATATATGAGTGCCCGAGATTTGTTTGAAGGAGGTTAAAATCTCAGTTCCGGTATCGTAACGGATCGGTAACTGGTAATGTGTTAGAAAAGCCATTGCAAGGGTGTTGAAATCCAAAAAGAAACCCCGTGGTAATTCAATGTACCACTTCGCAGCAGCACCCGTAAGAGTTTGTTGAAAAAGACGTAGTCTAATGGAGTCATCCATCAATGAGTTGGATGAACACCACAAATGGAAAGTCATGACATGATTATTTGGGTCCTCTCCCACCTTCCCATCGATTTTTGGAATGTCCGATAGAAGCTTTGCGGGAATAGAAAGCCATTGGGGAGAGTGGCGAATAGGATCATTAAGAATCCTAGACAAATCTAGCAGATCCAAAGTAGCAAGAAAAGGCAACTGCCGATTCACTTGTGGATACTGGTGACTTTGGGGTGGAAGCCCTGTCGGTAGACCAGTGGGACCGTATGCAGTCTTCCCCCAAAGGGAAGATCCTGGCTGGTTTGGTGGTGGTTGAATCGGATAGTAACCCCAAGGATTTTGACCTTGAGTCTGAGTACGGACGTGAGGTTGAGTATTTTGACCCAAACCCCAAATAGGATTAGTCACACATGGATATGGTTGGCCTGTAGTAGGGACAATTTGCTGCCCCCCAGCATTTTGAGGAAAGTTTTGCATAAGTTGATTCCAATACTGGGCCAATGCAGGAGGTATGTTTTGTCCTAAAGGTGAGGTTGGTCCCCCTATCAAAGGAACAGTTCCACCCGGAAGTTGCATACCAATCGTAGGTTGTGTAGTAACAGTGTTATGTCTGGGAAAGGGAAAAAGAAATGGAACTATTCCACTCTGTCCACCAACAGGAATCTGTACATTAGGTGCAACGATCGAGATAGTGCTACTAATATTAGGATTTCCAGGAGGAAACAGAGGGAGTGTCGGGATGAAACCGGGAATAGGATGCCCAGGAAACTGAGGACCACCTGGAGAACCAGCTAGAGTTTGTGGGGGTGTTGGATGGGAAACATTCAACGATGGATTCAGCGCATGGTAACCAGGAGGTAAATTCGGATTAGCCTCAGGAGTTCTCTGGGTATTGATAGGAGGAAGAGTAGTTGCACTAATTTCGGTTTGGACACTCGTAGTATTTGCGAGATGGGCCATCTCGGGAGGAAGAACAAAACGATAAGTAGTAGTCTCTGGTGTAGTCTCTGGTTCAGGAGACACAGGAGGGTTGATTTCATAGATAGGTGATGACTCAGTACCAAACAAAACTCGTCGAAAATCACCCGACCAAAAAGGATCTTGGCCCACTACACCGTGAGAAGGTCTAGCAGTTGATTTAGAGAATGTAACAATGGTTTCTTCAGAAGGATTGAATCGTACAACAGGTCCTTCACCACGACGAATGCGATAATCCTCTACCGTATTGGTAATTCGAAATTCAGTAAGAGGATCAGTGGGTTCTACTTGTGGAGGTGGTGTAAAAACTTCTGGGACGTCACTTATGTCCACGTGTGGTAGATTAACAAGGGGAATTTCACCCGAACGAGGAGAGTCCTCCGGGGTACCCTCAGGTGTTGTTGTATGCAAAGGTTGTGAAGCTTTCGGATGTTCCGGAGACAAACCTTGCATCCTACGTGAACGTCATGGGGGAGCAATTGTAAACAAATAACCAACTCCCCAATGAAAATCCTATGGTCAACTTCGAGGAATAAACAACACACCCTAGTAAACAAAATCTAGAAGCAATCACCAAGCAAACAATACCTTCTAATACTGAAGCCACTAGTTGGTGATGAAATCCAATGTCACAACAACGAGACGATAAGGGGCGGGGCTAAGTTGGAAAAGTTACGTTGACGACCTGCTTAACAGACTTACGCCCTGGTGCAAGCTCCCACACATAACCGTGGGTATACCCTCCAGGGAGCCCGAGTGAGTTTGAGCAACGTCGATTCCAGGTACCGTGAAGACTTTCCCCTCCATAGTCACCTTGGGTAAGAACCTAGAGAGATAAGCCACTAAGGTCACCACAGACAACAGTACAACCTGGGGAAACAGTCGTCAGTCCGATCTACACGCAAAGGCAGGGTATCTAGCCCGAAATCAACTCAAAGGCTTCCACTCATAATTGTGGGTATACCTCGGAGTGACCCCCGTAATACGTGCAATCTCTACACTGATGTCAACAAAGTAGGGTTAGTAACGCTGCCAACACCAACGCGACCTAATGCTTGACCCTTGTGTTAGAAGGGCTTCCCAGGACAATATGCTGCCAATGGAATTTTACACTCCCTAACTCAAGATACTATTGTGTGTTTTTGAGCTTTTGGAGAGTGTGTCTCTCTTCCTACTCCAAAGCACTAGCCTAGCTAAATGTTGGTGTAAAAGAGCCCTAGAAAAGAGTTACTAGATCAATTTTAATATTATATAATGTTTTTACAGGCTGTTGTTTACTCAAAGGTAACGGTAATGAAACTCGTGATGTATGACTCTGACCCAAATAATGCAAGGATATGATGAAATAGAATTTGTTTCATTCGATGAATCCTAGTTATGGGAGAGAGAGAACAATTTCCGAATCAATCTCAATCCTACAATGCAAATGCAATATTCAGTTTCCTTTCAGATGCCAATGCAAACAATCATGTATCAATGAGCAAGTTCCATATGTCTTTTTCAAAACTTCAATACTCTTAAATTTTGATTTCCAATGTTTTCGCGAGAGGCATAAAACAAAAACTTGAAAGAAAACATGCAGTTCACTTTCCAAGAAGAACTCTAAATAATGAGAAAAGAAAACCAAATTATAAAGACTCAAACAAACAACCCAATCCAATACTTTGAATGAAAGAAAAAACAAAAGAAAACCAAGGAGCTTCTCAATGTAAATGAAAAATTTGTCCTTTCGAACCAACAAGTACAAGAGAAACACCAAACACTCAACTCTCAACCAATCCCTAGGTCTCAGCCAGTCAGATACACTCAACTCTAGAAGTCAGAGAGAATGAAAATACCAACAAGAGCTAAGAAATGAAGGTCAAGCTTCAAAGGCAAGAAAAAACCTAGAAAACCTAAATCAGTTCCAACAAGCCAATTATAGCAAAAGATATGTAAGTCACTCATTCAATAAGCCAAAGAGGTGTAAATCAACATATATGAACAATTGATAGAGTCAAAACTTGAATTCAAAAATTTCAAAAAATATGTTCGCAGGCCAGTGTGGAACATAGTGCGAGAAACTATGGTTCTCGCAAGCCACCTTGATGCAGCATGCGAACTTGTCACACTGAAATGTATATGCAGAGTGTGAAATTTCAAGGTTCTCATAGGCTATTAATGGACACAGTGCGAGAATCCCTGAAACTAATGAAAAATTTGAAAGAGCAAGCAAAATTCAGACTGGCTTATAGACCCAGAAGGTCTCTCAGGGTATCCTGAGGACTCAGAGACTGACAAATCAAAAGAAAAATGCAAACAGAGAAAATGGACACAGACAGTTCAAAAAACCAAAAAGACAAAAGGGATAGATCCCCAGTGGAGTCGCCAATTTTGTTATAGGATAAATCCATAAGTGCGGACACAAACCAATCTCCCTCGATCCACCTGGTATCTAGAACAAAACATGACAGAATAATACACTTTCCCTAGATCTAGACTATTGAATGAACTGAGAGATGAGGATCATGGACATACCTTATGAACGCTTTCCTTAGATCTCTGTTGTTCCAAGCTTTGCTCCAATGCTCTCATCCCATTCAGATCACAAC
>ML781361.1:203261-244460 GCA_009831015.1 Picea engelmannii | reverse complement strand
GTAAAGGAAGATTAATATATTCAATAACTAGTCTATACATATGATCAAGGAATTATGTAATAAAGTGACATCATCTTTATGGGAAAGGGACATATTACTGTATTGAATTAATTGAAAGTGAAACTTACAACCTGAGCCTTGATTTCATAGATCTCCTTTCGATGGCTTCTAGCTCTGACACACACACTTGCTCATGCATGAAGAAAATCAACCACATGTGATGACCTTGCTGTTGTCTCTTGCTGTTGTAGCATCAGTCCTCAGTCCTCCATACAATATTGCACTAATTCTCTAATCAAACTCTTGCTAACTTGCTGCTAACTGAACTTAACCCTTTCCATGAGCAATATCCTCAATATATAGGAGAAGATGGATTAGTTACTTGGATAGGGAATGATCCCAAGATATCTGGAATGCCAACACCTGAATAACCATTTGAAAGCCAACTCATCCTTCTAGAAGATTTCCTTCTAGAAGGTTCGAGATATTTATATTTTTCCCCTTTAAGAGCATGTTCGCACCCCAACAATGAGTACAATGCGAGAAGTTCACACCCCATCTTAATCTAGCCTGTGAGAATCAGGCATTCTCGCAGGAGAATATATAAGTAGCCTGCGAACATGTTTCAAAATGTGAGTTTTGGAAGAAGACAACTGTAACTTTCCTCAGGAAAGTGTTCTTGGTAAAGAGCTTGATTTTCCATTATCATAACATCATCATGACATCATCACCATGACCAAATTTGTGGATAACAACTTGGATGCATGGAGGGAGTAGTATTGACACCTAGACACACCAATGAAAATTTTACAACTTATATATGTAAAATTTTATTTGATAATTTTATTTTGAAAATATAATAATTTGACCTAATAACCCTATCAATCACATGAAAGAGTAAATTTGATCAGTGGTGACTGAAATAACTGACAGATACTAACAAAAGGATTTGTTTTTACTAGTATGTATGGTGAACAGGATAATTGTTATTTCTTTTCATCAATATGTAACAATTCAAAAAACTGATCCTCTTTTGATAAGCTTGGAATACAGATGACAATAAGTATTTAGTAGTTGTAATCACTCTGTATTTGTCACAAAGAGTAGTTAAGTATCAACAGTCTTCTATAGCATAAACATAAAAATGCACAGGAGATTATAACACGCACAATGATGTCAGCAATATATAATTTAGCATACCAATACAAACAACTGCTAATATAATATCCCAAGACTTTGTAAAAAGACAGTATGACAGAATTTTGACAGAAATCATACTTCCTCTTCTCATGGGTTTGCTATACAAATTGGAAATTCTGAGTATTTTGATATCATGAAACTCCCCCCACACCTAAGATATGGTGCGTCTTCGTGCCATGAATTAGCAATAGGCTTCTTGGTCTTTACTATTTTTAGGGGGGGGGGGGTAGCAATAGGCTTCTTGGTCTTCTTGCCTGATGAGGCTATAGGGGTATCAACAAGTTTCTTGGACTTTTGTTCTGGTAAAGGAATAGCTTGAGCATGAGGGTTTGGGTGGAGTAACAGTCCCTAGATCAAGAGTCTTCTTTCTAATCTTGATTGTAAGATGAGGGTTTGCAAATTGGTAAATTAACTCATCCCAAATTTTCTTTTGTTTTTTCAACTCAGCTAAGACAAGTAGTTTGATAAGGCCGTGGTGAAATAGGTTGTTATGGGGATTGGTTACATCCTTCCTAATTTGGTAATACATCTTCTCAAGACTCTTTAAGAAGTAAAATGGAAAGTTGCAATGGCTTATTGAACTGAAATTGAACTAATAATCGAAATTGACAGGCTTTAAAGACGAAATATCTACCTTCACATGTGATCAATCTGGTGATGACTATGAGAGGGTTGATTAGCTCATCTTTTATCCACTCCTTGGAGTATCCCTTAGCTCTAGAGATGTTCTGAAATTCAGTTTTGAAAACCCGGTTAAAGCTTTCTCTTGGCAACTGGTGGTGTTTAAATCAATGGTCTCCAACTCTTGGGAGCTTTGTGGCCAAGGCAATTAATTCCTCAGAGGCCACGAACATAGTGAATAAGAGTTGAGGCAGGCTAAGAGTGTTCCATTGTTGTTGATTTTTCCACCATGCTCACTCAATCCACTTGGATAAAACATGTAATTTCAAACCTACAATGAACAACCTGTAACAAAAATGTAATGTCAAACCTACAATGAACAACTTGTAACAAAAATAAACCAACATAGTGGTCTGTTAAGGACATATACAATAATTTATAGCACACATGAGTTTAGAACTTCAAAATAAAATGATTGTTGATGTAATTAACTTGTATCATGAAAATAATACAAAAGTTTTACAAAGATTTACTTCTTTAGTCAAGGATCATTTGTCAACTCATGAACCCCTCCGCCACACCTAAGTATTGTGACACCTCAAAATCAAAAGTATAGGAAACTAGTAAGTTCTCTTGATAGTCAAAGATTTATAGTTTGTAAAGTGTAAAGATAAATTTCACACATTAGTCTCATGAGATGGTTAGAAGATGGCCCCACCTATAGGATAATAGATCTTATATATAGATAAGAAGAGGTAGGCAAGAGAGTTTCAATATAGTCTCAGAGTTGGTTCCCATTGGAAAGTTTATGGACTTCATTAACCTTAGATTAACCATACATACTTCATGTCATCTTTGTCTACAAGTAATTCCATACATCAAGACAAGTTTAAATTTATTATTTATTTTTTGTCAGATTATCATCCTTGCTAGTTAGAATGCCCTGCTTCCAGCAAGCATGTTCAGTACTCCGGCAGGTTTACCTAGTCATACCATAGGCCGGTACCCACTGCCAACAGACCTATTCAGTCTCCTGACGGGTTAACCTCTTACACCCTCAGAGACTGGCCCTCCATCTTTTAAAATTTTAGTATAAGATTGCTTTATGCAAGAGGATGGGGGGGCAACTATGAAAACAACTTTTTCTTTCTTTTTTCAATTGGGATGGTATTTATGTTAGAGGATGAATTTTCGTTATATTCCTTAGTGATTGTACTGATGTAAGGGGTACTTAAGGGGACATGGCCTATCTAAATATATGATATAATCAAGCTATTTAGTGTGTAGTGGGTGGTACCAATGAGAAAGAACAGAAAGGTATCTCTAGGCTCAACTTACTTTCTTCTTTTGTAAGTTATTGTGATGTTTCCATGACTAACCACTAATCAGACCTCCTTGTTACTCTTTAATAAAGATAATTTACTCACTTACTTGGGTTTCTTGGAGAAACTGTATGAGAGACCTCTAAGCTTTATGGTTACGGTGTCACTTCCTTATATAGTGGTGAAGGTTCAAGAGCAACTGCTATTTAAGATGCCTTAAGAAAATGAAAAATTTTGCAAAAGTATGGCTAATTACAGCAAGTCATTATTCATTTGATGCTTATAAGACAACAAGGTTCAAGTACAACAATGTTTCGAAGAAGAATCCTTCTTTTATATTTCCTTGAAACTGTCTACTCCTGGTGAAATAAATACCTACAGAAGTCTCTAGAAAAAAACACACTCTAAAATATCAAAGACTAATGAGATCAATGAGATCAAGTCACTGGAACATGTATCCCATGGTTATTTTATTAAAACAAAATGTAAAATGAGGCTACATTTGACTTTAAGCTAAACTAACAACATGCAACTTTTATTTACTATCCTTCCCTACCTAAAAAGAAAGGGAAAATCTTTATTCAAGTGTAAGAAATCTTCCAATGTAACCATGTGCGGAGCAAGATAAGAAACATACTGATATCCATATATGAAAAAGTTACCACAGTGATTACCTGGATATGAAGAACCAACCAACCTACTTGTTTGGGCATCAAAAGGTGTTGAAGAAGAGAATAATATTGTGGCTTGATGACCTCTTGAAACCAAATTTCAATGTAATCTTGATGTTCATCAACAATAATTTCTATGCTCTCCTTCATCTTGCTATGTAGATCCTCTTCTTCTAGATGATTTATTTCTGAAGTACATAAAGGATCTAAAGAGACGGATGTTGATAACTCCTTATTCTCAGGTCTTAATGATTTCTCTCCATTGGGTGTAGTCCATAATTTTTCAGTTTCCTTCTCATTTTGGAAAGGAAAATCATTTTGTAGCTCATAGGACCTTGATTCTTCTAATATTTCTAGAGAAGTATTCAAGTTCTTGGCTATTTTCAAGATGTGTTCTTCTTGAGAAGAAGAGATCCCAGGTATTGCTAGGATTTGAGAAAGTTCCCTCAGGCTAAAAGTTGCTTCTAAGTTCATCTTTCCATTTGATAAAACTTGGTTCACACAAAGATGATGTCCACAAGGTTAGGATCTCTTGATGGTGGTAAGAAAACAAAGGTTTTATTGTTTGGTTCTACGGAAGGCTCAAGTAGTATTGACTCCTATCCCACTATTATTGGTGCTTCAATTTTTTGTTTTCTAGTGCTCCCTATATTAGTCTCTTGAGAGACAATTTTATCTCTTTGGGTTGAGCTAACTCTTGTTTTTTGGTATTGGTCTAGGGAGTTTATGAGTGGAACGTTCCTTCCCCCAAAAAGGTCGGAAGGAACCTTGGTTGAAAGGTCTGATTTAGATTTAATGTATCTACCTTTTGGGTCTTTGGGTCTATTCATGAAACAAAACAAAAACAAAAACAAAAACTACCATTGGGTTTGGGGGAGCCTGCAATAGCAGATGCACAGGTTCTTACCTCTCATCTTAAAGTTCCCCCACCACCAATCTAATGCTAAGGTTTAGAAATGATCTATTTCCTAACTATTTCCTACCTTGAGACAACTCCCTGGCAACAACGCCAAAAGTGTTGGGTGTTCTATATGCACTAAAAACACACTAAAAACCCTCAATTAAATTGTCAACCCGGGGTAAGTAAACTTAGAGTTGTAGAAAAATATATGCCAAGGTAGAAGGGTTGATAGTAGTATTGTCTAACTAAGGAAGTAGATATCTAAGGATAATCTATTCAAGAAAAGCTATCTAATGAGCAAACCCTACTAAGCAACTTTAAACTATGTAACCTAAGTACTTTTGGACCAAGGATCGATGAATAGTTCTAGAAAAAAAATTCAAAACCCTATTTAAAGCAAACTATTTCATAACAATAAGCAATAAGCAAAAGCAAACTATGTAAGCATAACAATAAGCAAATAACAAAAGCAAACTACTTTAACTTGCCAACCTAAATTCAATGAGAAACTACCCTATGAAAAAAAAAAATAAACAAGCCAACATCTATTCTATTCAAGCATATAAGCAGGTACGCAAAACAAGTAACTAACCTATTAAGGCAAGTAAACAAGTAAGAAAAACAACTAGCTAACCTATTAAAGAAAGTAAACAACTAACTACTCTAAGATAACTTCTACTGCAAGTAAAAACTTCTCATTGAACAACTATCTAGCCTAAGAGGCAAGTGGACTATATTCTTAATTCAAAACTATTTCTAATTCATAAAAGGAAAACTATTTAATTGAAAGCAAGAAAGAATAGCAACTAACCTTTAATCTATGATAAGCAAAACAACTCTTTAATCTATTAAAACAAAAGACTATCTATCCTATAACCGCAATAAAACTATCTACGAAAGCAAGAAACTATCATGCATTAATCATCAACAGTATAACGAGACTATGCTAATGAAGAAAATTCATACTACACTAAACTCAATAATTAATTACAACTTGAAATTGCAACCTAATTCTAAGAAAAAAATTGCATAACATAAACTAAACTAGCTCTATCTTAACAATTCAAATTGCAAAAAAAAGGAAATGTTCATAAACATAAACTAAACACTATTCTAGCATATGACAAGTAATGAAATGAGTAAACTAGCTAACAACTAGATAAGCAAAGACTAAATAGCATTTGAATAGGCAATTTGCAAATAAAAACTAACACTATCACTATCCATCCACCGAAACCCTGTCAAAGAATGCATGTATTAAAATTATGTTCTAAAACTTTGTTTTAACTTCTATTTTAAACTTAGTTTTAAATTCTGTTTTGGCATAAAAAGAGTCTAATCTACCATTTAATTTCACATGCGGTTAGTGTCTAAATCTGCAAGATTTCTTCCACTAACTACAAATTCAATACATATTGACAAGATTCTTCATAACAACCTGCAAAAGATAAATTAAAATAGTTAAATCACAAACAACAAATTAAATAACAAAGAAGTAAAATATAATTTCATGTACATGAAATAAAATAAAATTGCATCTACGCTACTCAATCTACAAGAAAATTCATAGAATAGTTAACTAGACTGCTGGTGGCCCCCCCAATTGTCATGGTTACTCTTCAAAGGAACACCACGAACTTCAACACAACGATTTCACCATTAAAACTAAAAATGCAGGTTTACATAGTCTAGCAAAATGAAAATGGAAAAACAGAGCCAAAATTGTATTTGCCTCTAACACACTACTTCTTAGCTATTGTATGAGTACCACGGTGGTATTTATAATCTTTACATACCAACTGGTCGACCACTGGAGGGTCGAACCACTTCTAAAAATTGCAAATTTCATTAATGGTGCCCTAACTGTTGAAATGGAGTGAGCTAATAATCGCCTAGCTTAGCAACCCAAACTGAGTTGTCAAGAGTTCAGTGGCTAGAGGGGGTAAGCACGAGAAAAACTGATGTTCCTGATTCACCCACCACTGGCTGCCAATGCCATAACTGCCAAATCATCCATTGTTTTTGTGCAGGACGAGGTGTTGGATGGAGTGTCGGACCAGGTACTAGATGCAGAATTGAAAACCACGAACTTCTCTCAATCCATTCAAAATTTCAGGAAACAACATGCGTGGGACATAATTGGTCATATTACGCACAAAACCCATGTGCCATATTTTCCAGATTCCACTTCATGCACCCACAATTTAAGATTTAAGTTAGCTGCCTGTAATAGTGTTGGATGAAAAGAGTATTGGAAGTAGAAACATGATGCAATTTTTCCCTATAACACCAAAAACATGAATTAGATTCCTGGAAACATAAAATCATACTGAATTATACTCAAGATCATCATAAAACATGAATTATGCATACCTGGTGTGGATCATAGCATTTTGGCATAAAATCCCTTCAAAAACTTCTTCAAAACATGAAAACGCATATACACATTCGGCAAAAAGGATCTAATTAACGTCATAAAATCGATCATATCTCGGTCCGAACAGTATGAAATGGTACGTAAGCTATATATTCTTAGTATTATAGTGGAAGGATGAATTATTTGAAATACGAATGACAGTCTGATTGTCATAGTACAACTTTCTATTCTCCTAATTCTTTTCTAGTTCCTCCATAAAATTATGTAACCAATTCATCTCTTTACTAGCCTCTGTAGCAATAACATACTTTGTTTCTGTTGCTGAAAGTGCAACAACCTTTTTCAATTTTGAAATCCAACTTATTGTTGTTCCACCTACAGCAAACACATACCCTGTGGTGATTCTCCTGCTATGTTTATCACCTGCCATATTTGAATCAACATATCTCTATAGAATAGTGCTTGAACCTCCAAAACATAGTGCATGAGTAGTAGTACCTATAAAATATCTTAGAATCCATTTTACTACCCCCTAATGTTCTTTACCTGGATTGTTCAAATACTTTCTCACAACTACCACTGCATGTGCAATGTTTGGTCTTATGCTCACCATAGCATACATCAAATGTGCAATTGTTGATGGATAAGGGACCCTGGACATGTATTTTATTTGCTCCTGTGTCTTGGGACACATTTCCTTGGTTAATTTGAAGTGGTTTTCCAAAGGTGTACTAACTAGTTTTGCATTCTACATTCTAAACCTCTCCAACACCTTCTCTATGTACTCACCTTGAGACAATATTAATTTGCGATATTTCTAGTCTCTTGTTATTCTCATACCAAGGATTTTCTTTGAAGCACCCAAATCCTTCATTGAAAATGAATTAGATGATTTTGTGTTTAGCACATTTATATCCTGCATGTTAGAACCTTCAACAAGCATGTCATATACATACAATAGTAAGATAATATAGCTCCCATTTTCTAGCCTCTTAAAATAAACACAGTGATCATAATGACATCTACTATAACCTTGTTCTATCATAATCCCGTCAAACTTCAAATACCATTTCCTTGGAGCTTGCTTTACGCCATACAAGCTCTTCTCCAACTTGCATACCAAAATTTCATTCCCTTTGACCTCATACCTGTTACATAAATATTCCCCTGTGGACAAGTGAACTTTTCCTTAGAGTACAAACCCATCTACCAAGATAGAAAACTACCTTTGGACACTACCATTCTTATATATTCATTTTATCCATCGAAAAAGAGAGAAGGAGGGAGAGTATGATGTACCTCACTTTTGATGATTTTCCAAGCTACTCCAATCCATGAGTCTCAAACAGTACCTATAATGGACAACAAGAGACAAATGACTATCTCCCACTCTAATGGATTAGACAAAATCAATCGATCTATGAAGATTAAGACAAGAATAGATAAGTACACATAAACACATACTAGAAAGAAATATGCCAAGTATATTAATGAGAAATTAAAAAGGACAATTACAATCTTCATATGATGTTGCAGCAGCCTATGCAAGTCCTCCTCATCCAACCCTTGTTCAAAAGATCCATAATCAAAATAACAATGCTTTTCTGATTTGTTTCTTCGTTCTTCACCATGAGAATGCCTCCATTTATAGGATTTGAGAGGCTCAACCACCTTGGTTATATTTTGAATTAGTTGAGGATATGGCTCCAATAGTTTTGATATCCCCCTTATATGCATCCCAGTAGTTAGATTTGATCCATCCATAATTTGCTTTAGAAGAAAATGGGATTTCTTCCAAGATTTGCTCAACCAATTCGGTGCTCCCTTAGAATGGGCAACATAGAACTACACCGCTCCCTGTGAGATGGAAAAGGAGCACTAGCGCTCCCTGTATATGAGCATGGGAGCATTGATATTCCCAAAATTTTCCAAGATGAACAATTCTCATATAAAAACATGTGTTCTGACTGTATGATGATGGGGATTCTTCTTCTAACATGTTTTAGGGGTTGTATCAAGTGTTTTCATGGTGTATTTCATGATGAAAAACTTATGGAAAGAAAATGCGACACTTATGACACTTGCAACAAAAGTGTGACACTTGTGACAAGGAGAATGTAACATTGTCGAAGTGAGGAATTTTGATGTGTAATGGATTTCCGCCCAAAGTGTGAAGTCAGAAGAATAAAGTTGATGGATAAAACACTTTGTAGATTCTTCGAAGAAAGTGTATGGAGTCATGAAACCTGGTAGAAACTACAGACAACCATCAAACAATGTTAATATGTGTTCCATTACTAAGGAAGGCATACCTATATTGCTCAGATTATAAGTGACTCAAAGTATGGTCGCCAATAAATACACTACGGATCCATGATGATATTGACTAAGGGTATGGCCACCAGAGATACAATGTGGATCCATACCTCTATGACATGAACTGATTGTAGCCATGAAAAATACATAGTAGAGATATGAGATGATAAAACATAGCCACATACTAATACAATGTGGATATATGTGACAACATATATATCAACATGCTCAAATGACTTCCTTCGAAGCCTGGAAAGAGAAAATAGCAGAGTGGATGCTCAACCCAGGGTCTTCATCCCAATCTCGATGTAGTACGAATCTTACACATGTGAATATATGTTTTGATGTCAAACATGGTAGAAACCACTTGATTACTATTCATTGAGGTATACCGTTAACAAGTGCAATATAACTCACCATTTATGTCGATGATTTTCAAGGTACTTTGAAAGTACAGTCTAGGGAATGTGAAAAATGAGTTTAATTCAACCATTCATGGAATCAGTTGATCAGGGGTCATTGATGAATACCCACTACCAAATGCAAGGAGGCCTACCATTGAGGCATGCAGGTCCCAAGGTATTGATGTGTTCCTAAGTCTATTTCCCAGATAATTTGTTGAAGTCCATAGGAAAATACTTGTCAAAGGAGAGAATTGATGTATCCCCCATCAGACAACACAAAACTTGTTTGAAGAACATGATAAGATATAGCAGATGAACACAGACTTACATGGGTATGGAAACTGGTAATTTTGTAGATGGTTGACTTCATGGATGATTTTAGGGGCTAAATTTCGCTCATGGGCTAATTTTCCATGGTTTTTCCAAAAATGAGATTCACTATTTTAAAAATAATTCGCCCAAATTCTATACGATAAAATTATTTTACCTTAAACATCGCCAAAATTTTATAAAAGCTATATAAAATCCTTAGAAATTTGAATATCTTTACAAAAATATCGCCAAACATTTATAGTTGGCATATGAAGGATTAGTAAGATTCGCCAAGGTTTCTACATTTTAAAATAAATTTCCATCCTTAAAATCATCCCTGGTTGACTTTTGAGGCAGAAACTTCCCTTCAACACTGAGGCATGGTGTGTGACTTGGCAACATAAACGAAGAATGGACCAAAACATAATGCATTCTTTGGATGGGTCAAAGAAGTGGAAAGACTCATAGGATTGGTCCAATGTGAAGGTTTTAGCACATTATCCAAGTGTTCAGTGTGGAGATTAAAACAAGTGTCATGTTCAAAACATATCAAATATCAAATTAGGGCAAGAAATAATTTTCACCTTTGTTTTATTATTCTCCTTTCCTCTTTGGAGTGTTTTTTCGGGTGTTGATTGTGAGATTTGTGCGTGACCATTTTCGAAACTGTCCAAATCTGGTTGGTTCTTTCCTCTTCCTCATTCATTTCCATGTTTTTTTTATTGCATTTCAGCCGCTAATTTATGTGCTTAGGCTCTTTGGGAAGCCCTAGAGAATTGAACTGGATCGGGGCTCCCTCAAGTAATCGAGGGGAGCATAGATCACGATTTAAATGCCCTAGTATGTGCATTGAGAGAGCTCTAATGCTCTATTTTCTCCTTTAAGGGAGTGTTACGTGCAAAAAATTAAAAAAAATTGAATTTTAGGTTGGAAAAAGGGGAAAGTTTTCTTTAAAAACTTAGCTAATGATGATTAATTGATGAATTTATAGGTTTTACTCATAGCTAATCATGATTGAATGGAAACAATGCAATCATGAATTTTATGACATCGCTTCTTTACAAGACCCTCAAGTGAGGGCGGCCTTACGAAATTGCATCTTTCTTAAGTACTTCAAACTCCAAAGTATGAGGAAAGAAGTTATGTTGCTCAAATATTTGATCGGCTTATGGGATAATAAAGAGAAAGCAATCCAAATAGGACCACACATGCTCAAGATCAAGATAGATTATGTGTACTTATTGATGGGTCCCTTGAGGAGATGAGCTCCTATTCTTTTGTCTAGACATCGGTCCAATCCGCGACTGACGTAGGCATATGTTGCCCAATACTGCATACAAGGGTCACACTTGGTAGGAGGGAGGATTGTCATAAAAGAAGTGATGGATTTATCTCTTCAATCAATCCTATTTTCTATCACCAAATTGGCAAGAAGAAAAAGTGATCATCTCACTTCCAAGTACCAAATATCTTATGCGATTCAGTGCTTGGAGCCTAGGTTATTCAACTGGAACACGGGAATTTTGAGGAACATTAAGGAGAATATATCCAAATGTAGAATGGGTAGGAAAAAATAGTTTTGGTATGGATGTTTATTGGTCTCATTTTTCCTGGAGTGGATTCCACAGATGCAACCACAGGTTGCATTGATAACACTCCCTACGACTAAGCCCCACATGGATCAGTGGACTAGTCTTTCCCCTAGGTTGGGGATTGAACCCTTAGCCTTTAGATTTTCTACCAACTTCTTTGCATGGTGGAGGCGATAGTTGATGGTGATCGAGGATTTTCCATATGCTAGGATAGACTTCAGGGGAAATGCAGATTTAGTGATTCCTAAGGGCATACAGTAGGATGCATCACGTATGAAAGATCATAACCTTCTAACAATATTTTTCTTGTTTTTTTATACATTTTTTTTATACGACGAGGGATCTAATTCATTTTGGTTTCGTCATGAAAATAGAGGTGCATCACGTCCGACAGAGATGCCAAAACTAGGATGTAGCGGAGATGCTTAGGCGGAAGTAGAGAATGAGTTCATGGTAGGAGGACTTTGAGAGGTGGAGAGGAACCTCCTTGTTTTGACCATGGGAGTTCCCTCCATGAGAATGTAGGATGTGCCCCTACACCTTCAGAGACAAAACATTGGGGTCTTTGAAGGTCTCACCCATTCACTACGATGGGTGGCAAGAGTGGTAATGTGCTATGTAGAGCACAATGTGGTGCAGGGGAATGAGTAGAGTCTCCATTCATTTTAGTCTTTATGATGATTCTATGGCCATAAAGGCCCATGTTTTTCCCCTTTATGTACTTTTTATGATGTATTTTGACAAAAAACTTTTGTTATCAAGCTTATATATATAAATGAGTTTTGTTGTGTTTACTTATGTTGTATTTTTGTTTTATGTGATTTTTTTGTTCATATGATTCATGTTCCAAATGTTTATCTAAGAGAAATATACCAATATAACATATAATTCGCTAATGAATCTGTAATCATATTGATTTCTTTCGATATACGTATGTATTCTAGAAATTTAAAATCTCTTTCGAGATGACAAACCCTTAGATGGAGACGTAGTAAAACTAGGCTATGAAAAACGTACTCATGGTTTAGTTGACGGGCCACGAGTTGAGAGTCATGGTTGATAATCAATTGAGATATACCTAGAGAAGAGGCTTCAGTTAAAATTCTGATGATGACATGATACTCTACAACGTTATTGGTTGCAGCTTCGAGGAAAATTCCTCTTGAATTCATTAACTTGCTAGAGTGGTAAATGACCCAAGCTACAAAAGAAATATTTTGGGTATGTCAACTAGTGCCATCGGAAAACCCAAAATAGATGGGAAAGGATGATGTCATCCATGCATTCAATCACAAATAAAACTATAATAATATGAAGAAAAACTCGTGCATGCAAAAGAAAATACACACCATGTTAAAAGAATACAGTGCAACAATGTACAAAGAACACATGCGAGATATTCTATGCATAGTACTTTTTGAGGTAAATCCCATTTCGGGGCTCACCGAGAGATATTCCATCGTAGTGTACTAACTCGTAGGAACCTCTGTGTAGCACGTGTTTTGTGATGTATGGCCCGTTCCACATGGGTTCTAACTTTCCTGCCCCCAGTTTTTCATGATATTGATCATAGACTAGGAATAGATCTCCTTCTGTGAAAGCACGAGGTTGGATGGACTTATCATATTGATTTTTTTATTCATGTTTAATATGTCTCACTGATGAGAGAAACATCACAACAGGTTTTATCCATCTTGGTTAGATATAAGAATCATTCCTCTTCAGCATAAGTATGGGGTAGGAGTTCTACGGTGAGTTTCAACGAAGGAAACTTACATTCGATCACTAATATTGTTTCTATATCGTATACCAATTGGAAGGGTGTAAATCCAGTTGTTGTTTTAACTAAAATTCGATAAGCCCAGAGTGTGGAGAAGAGCTACAAAATAAAAGATGTTTTTTTCACTCCCACCATGCGTTGAAGTATGGTTTTCAGGACTTTGTTTATGGCTTCAACTTGTTCACTTTATTAAGGGTAGTAGGGGGATGAGTTTTCATGGAGAAAAACTAACTTTGTGCATAATTCACCCATCATATTGTTCTATAAATGGGATCCATGATCAGTTACAATAGCTTGTGGGACACCAAATAGAGAAATGATTTGATTGAACACAAAAAGTGTAGTAGTTTGGCCATCATTAAGGAATGTAGGCATAGCCTCATCCCATTTACTGAAATAATCGATGACAATGATAATATAATCGTGCCCCCCAGCTGATGTAGGATTACATTTCATAAAATCGATGCCCCATTTTGCAAAGAGGTTGAAGATGACAATGGGATGAAGTGGAGATGGGTGGGTACGTTCTTTCTTTTCAAATATTTGACAGGGTGGGAATTTTTTAACAACCTCAATGCAATCTTTGAATATGGATGGAAATAAATAACTAGCATGTAGAAGATTTTGGGATGTAGCCATCCTAGAAAGATGACTGCTACATGCTCCAAGTTGATAGTCATTTAAAACTTGTTCCACCTCTTCATGGGTTAAGCAATTTTGTAAGACAGTATCAATGCCACGATGGTACAAGGTATCTCCAATGATAAGGTAGTGCTTTGAATGTTGTCTAATGTGACGTCGTTCATCACATGAAATACTAGGACAAAAGAATTGGGTTAGGAGATAGATAATAATATCTCCATACCATGGATCAAACGTACTAATGAGGAATAGGGATTCATCAGGAAGGGAATCATTGGGCTCAGTATCCTCGTCAGTATGGGGAAGATCGAAAATTAATTCTGAAAAAACCAACAATTTCATAGCCTTGGATTTGGTACACTCGAGATTGAATTCTTTGATAATGATGATCCATTTCGAATATTTTCCCCCAAGTACTTGATGATTCAAGATGTGGTACATGGGATTCGAGTCTACAATGACCGTGGTAGTGCGTAGCATAATAGAGTGGTGAAATATTTGGACGACACTAACTGCTGCGAAAGCCAACCTTTCAACATGTCAATACCAGAGTTCGAGACCTGATAGAATTTTGATAAATAGTAGCTCGCATATTCAGTGTATTCATCATCCTCCTATAGAAACACCATAGCAATAGTGGAAGTAGAGGCAACCAAATAAAGGATATAATATTTCACATAATTCAGTGGTGGAAAAGAGGTTTGTTTGTTAAAGCATGTTTAAGAGAATCAAATGAGCATTGAGTGGTTGCATCCAAGATGAAAGGGGCATCTTTATACAACAATCTCATGAATCCTTTAGTGATTTCAACAAAATTGAAAATAAAACGATAAAGAAATTTTTCCTTCCCTTGCAAACTTTGTAGTTGGGTAAGGTTGTTGGGAGGGGGTAAAGAGAGAATGGCTTTGACTTTTAAGGGATCCACCCTAATCCCATCTTTGGAGACTACGAATCCAAGGAGTCTTTGTGATTCAACAACAAAAATACATTTATGGGGTTTCAAACATATGTTGTAAACCTTGCATCGATGAAATATGGATCGTAGGTGACCAATATGGTCTCATCGATGAGTCGGGTGAGATGGTAAGTCATCGATATAAGGTTCAATGATATTTTTGATGTTGTGGAATGCATACGACATAGCCTGCTAAAAAGTGGCTCCAACATTTTTAAGGCCAAAAGGTAATTTCTGATAAGCGAAAGTCCCCCATGGGTAGATGAAGGATGTTTTGTGTTTATCAACTGGTAAAATGTCGATCTGGTTATATCTAGAAAATACATCCATAAAATAGAAAATGACGCTTTTGGTGCAATTATCGATAATTTGGTCGATAAAGGGTGTAGGGTAAATTTCCTTGGGACAAACCTTATTGACACAAACACGAATTTATTGGTGACCGAAACGATGTTGGAAACCCATTTGGTCAGAGGAATGGGATAAATAAAACCATATTTTAATAGTTTTTTGACTTATACCTTGATTGTCCTTGTTTTTTTAGGATGAACCGAGCAAATTCTCTGTCTCACAAGTTTAACTCCTGGGTAATTTTTGATTTCATGCACAAAAATTGATGGATTGATCCTTTGCATTTCTTTGTATCTCCAGGCGAAGATGTCATGAAATTATTTAAACAAGGCGGTATAAGTTTCAACTTATTCAACAGATTAATTTGCACCTACTTGTATGTTTTGCACAATACCTTATTTAATGGATATGTCGAAAATAATCGTGTGAGATATATTTCACAAATTCCCCTCGGAGATGGTATCCTGAGTGAGTATTGGATATTGGGGGGAGTCATCAATATAGCTAGGAAATATAGAGGAAATATATTTCTCTATTTCATCCACACTCGGAAGAAAGGATGAATGATGGTGGTTTCCATTCTAGGGTGCCTCATCGATACTAAGCATTTCCATAATAGATTCATCTGATGGAAAAATATGTAGGATGTAATCGAAAGAAGAGGACAAGGAATCCAACGAGGAAGTTAATGAATATGTAGTATTCACCAGCATATGTTTGTCATCCAATGAAGGAGATCCAGACTGAATGGCGTCGTATTCATCCTCTATAGGACTAAGTAGCATAGTGCCACCTAATGTATCAAATTCTAAGGGACTAGGCATGATCCATGGGTTATATGATTCAAAGGATTGATGTGCCATAGTAGAAATCATATTTACCATTGTAATGTGTTGCGCAGTGGGAGGAAGAGGTGTAGGAAAGGTACCCATGAGCAAATATTCTTTCAGGATACCTACCCCAACACTTTCATAAGTAATTTTTGAGTTTCCCAGAGAATGAATGTTGTTGGTAGTTTGAGTGTGAGCATCGGGGGTGAAGTAATATAATTGATCAATGGTCATAGTTTTACCTTGATGAGGGAATTAGATGCATCAGAAAATCGATGAAGTGATGAAAGTCATATAATAGAACCAAATTTTCCCTAGAAACAAGTTATAATCGAGGGGATCATCGACTATTTCAACATCTATAGAAACAATTTTTCCTCCAAATTGAACGACCAAGGATTGTAATAATCCATGAGGACAGAAACCTCTTCCATCAAATGCTCATAACATGGTGGGATATTGATTAAGGCCAGGTGATTTAAGGCGTTTATAACAAGACAAGTACATGACACATGTGGATTCCCCCTAATCTAATATTGTGCTATGAATATATTGATTATGGACAACGACATCGATTTGGAAAGCCAGTTGGTGAGAGAGTCACGATTTAAAATTATCCAGGTTGAACGTGATATTATTGGATGACTTGATATCTATAGCTTTGATGGTTTCCATGAGATTCCTACATTGGCTATGGCAGTATTGTAGAACTTCGAGAGCTGACATAGCACAAGGTTCTTGGGCCAAATATTCAACAATGTTGTAGTTTTGAGTAGCACGTGAATTAGGATTAAAGGTCGACTTTCGAATTGTGCTCTTGGGTGGACATAGGATAGAGTCAAAACTAGGTTTCTGAATATGGAGTGGTCCAAATGGAGGAGTAACTGTAATGAGAGATGGATCTGGTGTAGATCTAGTATTTACTTTTTCCTTATTAGGTTTACCTAGAGGTGAGTCATATGTTGTAGTACGAGTTGAAAAATATATCCCATTGAACATGTAAATGTGTGCACTCGATAAAGATTCCTCATTAGGAGGATGATTTGGGTTACCTCCTATTGGAGGTGAAGGATTTTTTGCAACCAGTGACTGTTGCCATGGAAAAGGATGTGTGAATACAATGGGTTGATAATTTCCTTTAAAAACTTTAGCAACTCCATCCCAATGAGGAAAATATCATGTGTAGTGATCTTCACCAAAAATGAGGCATGGAAATTTTGGTTTTCACTGCGGTTGCTTCTCAGTAGAAGGTGGTTGTGTTTATGTTTTTTCATTTTTGGTTTGATTATTGTTTTTCTTAGGTTTATTCTTAGCTTTCTTCTTCCCCCCTGATTGTTGCGGAGAAGCAGAATGAACTGCATTCACCTCAGATATTTGATTTAGGGTGGAGTTTGATGATATTGGAGTCCACATGGTAGCAGAGTCAATGACTGAATGATTGGTCATGCCAGTTGACTATGAACTGGATTGGGTTTTGATAGAACCGATAAATCCATCTGCATGAGCAGTGAAGGATGGTTTTGATGGGTTGGTTGATGGATGAGGAGCATTTGGAATCAATTCATACAAAGTATCGTATTGGGAATAAACAAAGTACAAATATTGGGCATGATCAATGGCTTCCTCTTCTATAATGACACCACCCATGGCTACGTCATGAGCAATAGGAGGTAAAATAGATTTGGTGAACCATTCAGAAAACAATTGGTAGGGAATGGTTTATTTGATCAATAGTTGTCATCATCTCCATTCATGAATATGATCATAAATATGTACGGAGTTGGTATGATGAAGGGAGTTCAGAAGTTCCATGTTGTTTTCATAGAAGATAGGTAATTGGAAGTGAGTGAGAAAAACCATGGCCAGTAAATGAAAGTCTTGAAAAGTTCTGCGTTGTAACTCAATGTACCATTTAACCGTTGAACCTGTAAGTGTATGATGGAAAAGATGTAATCAGATAGAATAATCCATTAGTGAATTTAATGAACACCATAAATGAAAGGTCATAACGTGGTTATTAGGGTCTTCACCAGGTTTTTCGTCAAATTTCATAATATCATAAGGTAATTTGGTAGGAATGATTGGCTAAAAAGGGGAGCATAATATGGGATCGTTTGTTAATATCGATAGGTCGAGTAGATATAGAGTGGCTAAGAACAGTATTTGTCGATTGACTTGAGTATGTTACTGGTGTGGCATAGGAACACTAGTAGGACCGTAAATTGGTTTTGGTGGATAGTTGTAGACATCAGGTCCTCCCATATGTTGTTGATGTTGACCAACAAAAGTAAGATTCATTTGTTGAGGAATTTTCATAAAAGGAGAGGGGAAACCCATTTCGCCCTGGGGAGGATAACTAGTGTAACCCAGGGGAGGATAGTTTTCTTGATTAATTTTAGTTTTCTTGATTAATTTGAGGCGGATAACCAATTTTCCCTTGAGGAGGGTAACTAGGTTGAGCTTGAGGAGGGTAAGGAATTTTCCCTTGGGGAGGAAACGATAGTTGGCCTTGATGACCCCAAGTGAGATTCAAGACTCCTGGGAAGGGTTGTCTAGAATGCAACATAGAAGGATTGGGATTTAGTATTTCTCCTTGTGGGTTGGGGTTTGATGGCCCTCCTTGATGTGGTTGATGGAACATACCTCCCTCGGGTGGTCCCCAGGATTGTGGGGGGTTTCCGGTGAATGAGGGTTGAAATTGTCCCACTACCATCGGTTGGGTAGAAACTGAGATTTGACTGGTAAGAGGGGGTTTCCCCCCAGTCGAAATTTGTGTGTTGGAGGACGGTTTCCCCCGGGTAGGGATTTGTCCACTGAAGTGGATTTTCCCCCCAGTAGGGATTTGTCCTGCATTTGGGTTTAGTTGTGTGGCATGGTTTTGAATTATTTGATATGAAGGTGTCTCAACAGGGTTTTGTGGAGTATAATAAGTTGTGGCTTCAAGAGGGATGGCAGGTGTAATCGCCAGGGTACTTTGCAAATGACTAGGTAAAATGTTATGAGGAAAATCACTCTATGGCATGGGGTAAACAACAACAGATGGAATGAATGAATAAATCAAATTTAATCCCAAGTATGCTATATAAATGAAAATTATAACAAGACAAGATAAAGAGCCTACCTCATCCAGATGTTTTATGAACACCATTGTTGAGCATGCGACAGAAAGCTGTATACCTACAACTTGTCCTCGACAACCAATATATGCAAGCATATGGTGATAATATATAATTTAATCACATACAATATCATAATTCATTAACATTCATAACAAATACGCCCATGGAATAATAATTCAAATATTATCAAGATATGAATTAGACGCGAAAAAAGTACTTCTATTAAAAAATGATCAACATAAGTGTATAAGTAACAATATTCCATGTCGGAATGTCTCGAAAACAAGAAAATATGTCCCTTCCAGTTGGGCCTCCACCACTTCAATCCTCCACCAAAGGAAATCTCATATAAGAGAGACAATGAGGTTCTCCATCAAATAAGGAAGAGCTTGGGGGATGAACAATGTTTTCTGACTTTAAAGGAAAAAGGGATACATACTCAATGTGAAGTGAAAATTTCTTCAGAGTATCTTTTCTCTCAAAATTTTAATACTCTCCTCCTCCTCCATGGTTTGGATATGGCACAATTTATAGCCTTCAAATGGAATTGAAGGGTCGAGTCAGAATTTTTCCAGTATATGGAAGGTTAAGGATCTTGGATCTCGTGACATGACATGGGAACTTGACACAATTTTTAACTTTTTAGAAAAAAACTTTATGTACGGGGGTTGTAGTGGTGGAACTTGCGTATAAACATGTTGTCTAACTTGTAGGGCACATATATGTGAAAAAATATGATTTTTTGGCTCTAGGAAGTGCAAAAGGAGACTTCAAGTCTGCATAGGGAAATGGAAAGGCCTTATGAGCATGGTGTATGGGGTGAGGAAAAACTTGCTATAACATATGCCCCCTAATGTGTAAGGTCGGAGGAGTATTTGCGATGGTTTAAATACATTATAATTACCATAAGTAGAGTAGTGGAGACTCAGCTATAAGAACTAGTTTCTCATACGTATGTTACAATCCATGATGACTTTGTACACATGGATTCCAATTTGAATTAGACTGCATATCCATGTTGAAATATACCAAACAATTATTCGTGGCGATGAATAGGAAATACAAAGTAGATACATGCCATAGGCTGTCATAGTCATGTAAAAGGCACAGTGGAAACTAGTCTCAAAATCAATATTAAGATACTTGTATATAATAGAGTACAATCTAATCTCGAATGATCACTGAAGTCATATAGGTATTGGTCCAATGAACGATAGAAACAACTTAGGAAATTTGATACTATAAACTGGTGTCTTCAATTCTTCTACACGATCCGCCAAAGGTGCAAATCTACATCATGTGAATAGAGGATTTGAGTTCAAGCACAATGAGACTTTGTTTGATTACCGATCATTAATGTATACCATTAACAAACATGAGAAAACCTACCAATAATGAAAGTAGGTATCAAGGAACTGAGAACATTCTTACAAGTGTGAATAAAGGTGTTGAGCTCGAACACTTGAAGAATCCATCAATCAGGAGACATTGATGCATTCTCAACTTTCGATGGTGGGAGAACTTGCCACTGATCACTGCAAGCCTCTAGTTACTCATAGGATTCTAGGCCTCGTTTCCAGAATATATGAGTTGAATTCGATGGAAGGAGACCCACTGCAATGAGAGAATTAAGGAATCTCTCTTTAGTCAACATGAGGTTGAAAGAAATATCTTGATGATTTGGAGGAACTCAGACGAAGAGGATGTTCATGAAGCAATGACCCTATGCATCTTTCGCATGCACCAGATGCAAGTAGTGCACGAAAAATACCCTTTGAATAACATCCAATAAGGAAGGATTCCAACAAAGGAAAGGAAACCATCAATAAGGTTAATGGAATCGAAGACACTGCATGAATCCCAATGTGTGAATAGATTTCTTACCGTCGAACACAAGGGAAACCCCCCAGTTAGTGACCAATGAGGAGATGTTGACTGATAGGTTCAAGGTTGCCTACCTATAATGAAATTAGGACCACAGTGCACGGTAGGACTACAAATTCATGTAACTCTAAGATAGATTGAGGGTATGGCCGACATGCAAAGTCAAGAGTTCTAAGAAATGACCAACACAGGCTTATAGACATCCTTTGAACAAGACAATGAGACATATGGAGGAATCCGACAACATAGAATTGATAATGAAACTTTCTGATGTAGGAGGCACCAATCAAACTCTCCATAGGTATCAGAAGAAGAACCAGTCGAAGGAGTAAACTCTAAGTAATGAGCTCATCTTCCTAAGGTCATGATAAACCCAAACTTTGGATGAAAAGTGGAATCAAAATTGTGTTCTCTGTTCAAAGGCGACATGACTGTTTCCAATATAAGATAATATTCTTTTCCTGCCTATCTTTTTTTACTTTTTCATAGGAAAATTAATGCTATGATACAATGGAGGAAACGAGTGTCACGAGTAAGAAACTAGTTCCAATAATGGAACATACCTATGCTCAATGCAAGGGGGTGCATGCAGAACATGGACACTCGAGGGACTGTTTCCTCTTAGGGTACAAAGTGTCAAGCTGCAAAAGATATAAACAAGGCTCTGGTTGGATGGTGATGAAAATTGTTGAGGTAAAAGGCTTGTAACAAGAAAGAGAGAACCAACAGTAGGATCAATAATGCAAGTAGGAGGATGAAATCAAATTACAAATTAACTCCAAAGAATGTTCGTTTTCATAAATTTAGTCCCCTAGGCCCAAAAAAGTATAAAACAATACCCAAGAGAACCCTTCTAGCCAATGATGACTAGAGTATTCCTTTTTCAAAATTAGTCTCTTTGTCCAAAAAAGGGTTAAACTTACACCAAATAGATGTCCTTTCAAATCTATTTAACGAGTGTGAAAGAGACAAGTTCACTCGACAATATTTTCACTTTTGAAAGAGTAAGAAAAGAGCTTAAACAAGAATCGGTGGGAGTCCCATAGGTATAGTTTAGAATACTTATGAGTAAGAATATGAGGTTTGAATGTAGAGTCATATCAGAAGTATAAGGGACTCACAGTCCCATGGAATAATATTTGCATGGGAACCAAAAGGAATAAAGGTTCTAACTAGGGAACCCATGTTTGGTAAGCTTCTACCATTCAATAATGACACTTCTAGTAGCAGTACGAAGGTTTAGTGTCTCTAATAAATGGGTTCGTACCTAAGGCATGTGGATTACAATCATAGGATAGTGCAACTATGTATAATGGAATGATGACCTATTCTATATGCTGGTCAAAGAAAATACATGTCGAAGTCACAAATGAGCAGAATGACACTAGAAACCGCAAAAATCCCTAGAGAAAACCACCAAAACCAACTCCTTCCACTGCACTATTAGTCCACTATGTCAAAAAATTAGCAAAAACTATGTAAAGTGGGTAAAAAATTTCTACTAATAGTAAAAATAACCAATTTTACCACACCATTTGATTTTTTTACCCACATAGTGCATTTTGGACCAATTTTTCCATGATTTTCAAGTGCCAATTGTGGGAGCTACAAGTGACAAAATTGACAACTCTCTGGACCAATTAAGTGCTCTTTCCTTCCTCTTCATTTCTAGTGGTTTAAAATTTCAAATTAGTCCTCATTTTTTTAGTTTTAGAGGGCACAACTTTTGAATTAGGGTGTATGCGGGCTATAGTTCATGAGTTCGCATATATGGAGATATGTATGCGGGAAAGACAAATCCTTCCCATGTATATCTAACCCTACATGTGATTGTTAACATTATATCCCACGTACAAGTCCACAAACTAGTTTTTAAAAGAGTTTGACTCAAAAAAGGGTTTTTCTTTTGCATGATGGTACTTGAATGGAGAGAGATAGAGCATGAGGAAGTCGATGTAGCAGTGGAAAGAGATGCGGGGGGGCAACTGGATCTAAAAATATGTGGCTTAAATAAATTTTGGGCTCTCAAAGGAATGAGGGCTCAAGTGAGGTTACTCCAAATGTTGGTAAACTTTTGGGATGTGGATACAGAGACCTTCAATATCGATGGGAAACCATTGAGAATTGAAGTATATGACATTTAATTTCTCATGGGATTGTCTTGCTCGGGCGAGGTGGTGAATCTCAAATCTCGAGGAGTTGGGGTGGTATGAAGATAAAGGACTACATTGCCACCCACTATGTTGCTGACACAAAAGAAGTAGGGAGAAAACTACCCATCAGGTAAATCGATAACCTAAGTTTAAATATTGTCGTTATTGTACTTACACAGATCATGGGGTTTCCCTTGTTGCACTAGGCATCAAGTCCACTCATGTTTTATACAATGGAGTATTTACAACCCACAGTTTATGATTGGTGCACCTCACGACCGACTAACATGAAGAGCCAACTAACAGATTGGAAATAGGGGAGGAAAAGAAACTTTGGGTTCACATCTATCTTGAGTTTTTTTTTCTTTGAATGGGTTCACAGTTTGAGCCCTAGAGTGGAGATCCTTCGACACAGACCACACAATCTATCCATGTCATGGTGGACCGGCGTGATGAGGCGGTTAGGAGGTGGTAGGGTACCAACCCGCTACAACGATGATTTCTTCTTCTTGTGGCATTGAAAGGTGATAGCCATAGATGACTACCATTATGCTGGAATCGACTACAAAGTAGATCCAAATATACCTTTTCCACCAAGATCTACCTACAATGATATAGGTATGAAATTGTTTTATATATTTCTTTTTTTGTGTTTTTTTTTAAGAATAAAAAATGAAAAATATTTTTGTATGGAATCAAATATTAACAATGGTTTTGTCGTACAGGTGTGGTTCCGTGATGACCAGATGGATTCCCACAAAATTGGCAGAGGAACAAGGGATATGAGTATGCAGGAGGATATGTAGAGAGAGTGCTTCAAAATGTGCAGGGGAACCTATCTCAATTGACACACAAGATTCCTATGGATCAGGTGGAGGATCTGCCAGAGGCTATGTAGCAGGAGGTGGTGGGAGTCCCTTGTGCATGGGTGAAACTATTCCATCTCACAAACTCCATAGTGTGATATCATGATATGCATCAGGCCCCACATGCATAGATTCCATGCTCATTATATCTACCAGCCATATATGCATTTTTAGGGTGTGAGCCCCATTTTGTACCGTGACACCATATTTTTTGGAGATATGAAATATAAAAAACATTGCTCCTTGTATTTACTTATATATGTTACAATGTGTACATTTATTACTGTGTTTTCTTACTTTAGTTATGTGATAAATGCCAATTTAAAAAATAATTAACATATGCATTAGATACATAATTAGAACTTCTAAGTATGTGATTATAAGTAATAAAATCAAAGTATCGTTCCAAAATTTGTACCCATAGGAATCGTCAGAGTAGAGTAGGGTTTCACTCATGGTAACTGTCATTTAATGGACATATGACTAACTGAGAGTCCAGACGAACCTCTAAAGATCGAACACCATGTGAAATTGAATCACATAATAGTTCTATAACGAAACTATACTCAGCCACATTATTTGTTGATGGCTCTAGAAAAATGCCACCTAAAGACACTAGTTGGCCCTCAGGTGAGTAAATGACCCAAGTAGAGGAAGCCAAGTTATGTGTATGAAGACTAGCACCATTTTCGAATCCCAAGTAAAATGAAGAATTCGTTGACATCTGCGAACCAAGGGAAAACTCGATAAGAAAGTCGATGACACAAAGGAACATATATATATATATACACACACACACACACACACACACACACTAATATACACTAATATAGAAAGAGTCACACACAATATTTTGGCTCAAGTGTAATATATTTTCAAGTAGATCCCATTTATGGGCTCAGCCAACATATTCCCTTCATAATCCTCCAATTCATAGGCTCCTTTTTCTAAAACATGTTGCATGATATAAGGACCGTGCCACATGGGGTTGAACTTGCCCTCCCTCAACGGTTCTTTGGTTTGATCATACAAGAATAACAATTCACCCTAAACCTACTTCCAAGGACATACATACCTATCACACTAGACCTTAACATGTTATGTTTTTGCTTCAATAGTCGTAGAGGCATCTCGACGTTGCTCATCTAGGATCTCTAGGTGTATGAGGCATTATTTGAGATCAGAAGTGTCAGGTAGGAGTTCAATTTCCAGTCTAAGGGAAGGGATTTCACATTCAATTGAAAGGATTGACTCCAAATCAAGTACTAACTGAAAAGGATAAAAAGTGGTGGAAGTCTTAATCGAGTTTCAGTATGCCCAAAGAACAAGGTAAAGAATTAGATGCCAGTCTGATTTTTTTTGGCTGACACTTTTTTACAAAATTGTCTTGGGATATTTTTTCACAGCGAACCTCTACTTGTCCATTTTACTGAGGATAATATGGGTAAGAATGACCATACTTAAACCACAGTTTTGATGATAATTCCTTCATCATTTCATTCTGAAAGTGACTGCCATGATCAATGAAAATCTCCTTTGGGATTATGAATCGGGATATAATTTGGTTGAACATGGAAAATGTTGCATTATTACCATTGAATTTAATAGTAGTCATGGCCTCTTCACATTTAGTGAAGTAATCCATGGCCACACTAATATGTTGATTCCCCTAGTCAAAGATGGGTTACAGTCCATAAAATCCAACCCCCAATTAGTGAAGGGACCGACGATGATGACTAGGTTAAGACTGGATGGATGTGAGAACATTTTCCAAGCGAACACCTGGAAAGGGTGACACTTCTTGACCGCTTGAATACAATATTTAAAAATTGATAGCCAAAAATAACCAGATCATAATATTTTTTGGGTTGTCACAAGCCTAGATAGATCACCACCACAAGCTCCACTATGAAATTCATTAAGAACTGATTGATATTCCTCATGAGTCAACAAATGATGCAATATATTATCTATGCCTCGACGGTACAAAGTGTCATCGATGATAAGGTAGTTTTTATCTTGATATCGTATACGTTGTCAATCATCTCTCTGTATATGTTGAGAGAACTTCAAGGTTTGAAGATAGATGAAAATGTCTCCATACCAGGGGTCCTATGATGAGATGGGGAAAATATGTTCATCTATGAATGAATTGTTATGAATGATGTCCTCATATAGTCAAGGGAATTATGATATTAACTCGGAAAAAAACTAGCGAATTCTTATATTTCTCCAAAGAAAAATCGAGGTCAAATTCTTGCAAAACGACAATCCACTTATTGTATTTCCCCCCTCTGATACGCCTAGTAAGGACGTATTGAAATGGATTGACATCAAAAACTATGGTAGTTTTTCATAGAAATATATAATGTTGTAATATTTGAACCATGTGTACGGTAGCCCAGGCTAGCTTCTCGATGTGGGAGTATTTAAGTTCAGGACTTGTTATCACCATAATGATTATGCTTGAAATCTGAGTTTAAATTTGGTAGGTGACTAAAGAAGTGTAGAGACATGACATCATTTGGAGGCTCAGGTCATATGTGGCGACAATGTGGACAAATATAGCAAGAGCGTGAAGGAGGGAATCATATGGATCGTTGATCTTGAAGTAGCCCAAATCAATGATTGAGACCCATATCGGGCGGTGAAATAGCATGGAATTTAATTATGCGAGGGTGGACCGGGGAAAGCCATTGTGGTTTTAGTAGTGGACACATGGCACCCTTAGAAGTACATCAAGGAAAAAGCAGTCTGCCTAAAACCATTTTCCAAACAGCCTCGATGTCAAGTGGTCTAATGTTTCAAATCAACAACTCGTGGGGGGAGGTGATGACTAGTCAAATCAACGCATGTCGCTGGTTTGAGTACTTCCCTTCCAACATGTCAAGTGAATGTCGTTGTATAAATAGCTCAAAATTTCATCATTCGAAGTAGATTGGTGAAGCATGGCAAACCAATGTACCCTGTCATTGATTCATGATTAGGATTCGAGGACTACTAGTCTTCAGATGTGGGTGGCCTTATTCTACTCTGTGAAATCGTCATCTCATGTATAAGTGAAGTAATATTGAGTTGGATTGATTTCTTAAGTTTTGTAAAATTAAGGGAGAAACAAATCGTGGTATTTGCGAGGTTGGAATACATGGACAATGCCAATCGAACAATATCCAACACAATAGGGTTTTCAACTAACATGTCAAGCTTATCAATGAGTAAGAGAGAAAGGTTGGTTGTGCAGATATTAGAAACTAAATTTCGTACTAAACCCGTGAGTGAACCAGAATCAGGGGTCAAATTAAACCATGTTATGAGGGACCTAATCATCAATGGACACACAGACGAAATATACAATCAGACAGTGAAGAAGAAGCAGAGAAAATGACAGAAAACAAAAATCAGAGATGAGGCGATGGAGAGCGTCGGGGAAAATCAACTAGCTTGGTTGAGGACTCTAAAGGAGGAAATCACCAAGTTGAAAAAAATTCTTAGGTAGGATTGAGTATGTTCCAATAAATTTTGGACAGATGGAGGTCGAAGAAAAAGGTCCCAGACATGTCATACTTGTTCGTAATGATCCCTGTAAAATAGGATAACTGTATTTATAAATTACTCCTTTTTGTAACTGATCTCTATTTTTAGAATTATGGGGAAGTTTAAACGTTTTGAATTCCACAAATAATTCATCTATATATATATATATATATATATATTATCTTGAGGATATAGAAAGGATGGGTAAAGGAGGAGCCTGCCCTCTGAGCAGGAAGACTTTTGTAAACATTGGGGCTAGGATGAATATATAAATGCAAAAGAGGATTTTGAACTATTTATGAAAATATTCTAATTGGCGGTGATATGAGTCTTGTGTTCTTCCATAGTATGTGATTCTTGTAATATTATATTTCATTTATTGTTTCATCTATCTAAATTGGAGAAACAAAAACCTAGAATTCATCATTGTGATTCTCTTGTCTTAAGAGACTTAGACTATGTGTATTTCTTCTCAACCAATTCAGAATTTATTTTAATATGTTCTGATGCAGTTATATGTTTCTTTTTCCTCTGATGCCATGAAAATTTTATATATAAACTCAGACTCATCGCCTCATTTAGCCTTTTCTTCTTTATAGTTTTCATGTTTTGACAATGCATTGTTCATTCCACACTCCATAGCCCAAATGTTATCTTCATTTCTTCAGTTATTTTATAAGAACCCCCCAAAACAAACTAAATCTAGCCACTGATTATCAAAGAAATATCAAGTGACATAAGGGAGCTCTCTCTGAGTTGAACATGATAGTTCCTTAGCTCTAAAGCTAAATGAAACAGTTACCTCTGTCATTTGTTTATCAGCTAGACAAAATTTATAGAGTGTTAACATTTTGGTGCCATTGTCGGGGATGAAATTGGAAAATTTTCCCTGGGAAAGAACGACATGGTTGAGTTCTAATGTCTGAGAGCAGCAGGAAATTAGGCACATATTGGCTGTATTCCTGCTCTGGTGACTCCACACATCAGAAAATCAGTTTGAAGGTGATTCCAATTGTAGAAGAATCCAAAAATTTGAATTTTCAGTGGTGACTCCACTTGCAATGCAAAATCCATCTTCCAAAAAATCAATGGAGACTACACTCTTAATGCAGAATCCAGATCCCAAAACATTATTGGTGACTCCACTCAAATTTTGAATGTAGTTCAAAGAATTCATTGAAATACGATGCCCCTTGGAAGAGGTATGAGAAGTCTTTATGGAAGAAAAAAAATGCTCAAAATGGGATTTTTTCCAGGCCATTTTACTATTTGTTATAAGTTGCCTCTAATCCTTTCTTGAAAATTATAGACAAGTTCTTATTTACTTACTACATGCAAATGATGACCATGACAATATAGAAATTATATATCCCCCTCTTAAAGTTACACGAATTTCCCCTTAGTTTATCACTGGCCTTGATAAAAATATTCCATCTAAGACATATAAGGACCATAATGTTAAGCCTAATGAATCCAAGATTGGTATTTCACCCCCTATACTTAATCCAATGTCCCCCAAGATTCAGCACATTTACAGTCCCTTGAAGCTACCTAAAGTCCTTCATGATTTTCCTTCTGAGTATTATAAGTACCTACCTGTGTTTGATGGGGAACCTAATATCATCTCAGCTGAAAAACACATCCAAGGGTTTGAGCATTTTATAGATTTGTTTAAGATTGACCATGATGATGTTTGTATGAGGGCCCTTTTTCAGTCCTTAAAAGGAGACACCAAAGATTGGTTCAAGTAGTTACAGCCAAAGATGATTAGCTCATGGGAGGAATTGAAAGATGTCTTTTTAAAGTTTTGGGGAAAAAATAAATCTTTGGACCTATAGCTTAGAGAGTTATATGCTTTGAAATAGTAGGACAATGAAACTATTTCTATATTCAGTAGAAGGTTTTCCAATATCTATCACAATTTTCCCAAATAAATTCGACCCACTGAAACTACTGCCATGCTCCATTATGAAACTACTCTCCATCCAGATTCATCTCTCCTCCTTATGGAAAGAAGATCCAAGTCCTTACAACAAATGTTCTATGATGCTACGGACATTCATCACAACATCCAAGCATGTAAACAGATTCAAAATTAAGGACCAAATTCTCAAGAACGTGAAAGTGAATATGAGAAGAAAGGGGTTGATTGGGATCCTGAGCATAGAATTGAAAATACCATGGGTCCTCTTGCAGTTTCCAATGCCAATGATTTTGCAAAAAATTATATTCCACTTGTTAAAAGAGGGGGTGTTGATCCATCTCATGATAAGAAAAAGGATGTTTGTTTTATGTATTCGTTTATAGACGGTCAAGAGCATGAGTTTACAAATCAGTTTGTTGAAGAACATGTTGATGTTCCTAGTTTGTTCTTGTTAGATGACATCGCACAGACGGTTGATTTTCCTGTATATGAAAAATATGAGGAGGATTGTGATGTTGAAGACATTTTTTTCAGCAGTACAGTGAGATAAATAAACCTATATATCATAGTTACAAGGAGAAAAGTATTGGATCAGCTGAAGAGAATTCTCTACCCTTGTTCTTTGCTACATTCAAATTGTTGAAAGAAAATTCTCAGGTCATTGTTGAGGAAAACGAATTTTTGTTGATGCAAAGTGTTGGCATAGGGGCAGACTCGGGGTTTAATGCTACAACAACGCACCAACAAAACCCTAACTACCAGCCCTTTCAGCAACACCCGCGAAGCAGATGAAGTCTCACCCGAGGTAGAGGCAGGGGTGGTTGCAAGAATCAAGTGTATGCAACCTTAGCTAGGACACATATCTGTGATTGTATTACTTAATAAAGAAATTAGAACCTTCAGTTCTTTAACATGAAATCATTGTCTACTTCATTGAGAAAACAGAGCCTCACAGTATGCACAGTACTCTACTATATACAAGAACTTTAGCATAAGTAAAATAGGTCAGATGTAACTAGTCAATCACTGAGCATATTCATGTACATTAGATCTAGCATTCTATACATCATTAGCATTGAGCATAAGTAGATCTATCTAATCATCTCAAAGCACTAAGCAAAGAAGACATAAACAAATTCAAGCAAGCACCAAGCAAGATAACACAGTGTTTACGTGGTTCACCCCCCTCCTGGGGCTACATCCACCAACTCTTCTTATTTATTTCCTTTACTCAATCTGTTACAACACAGAGCCTCTAAACCCTTACTCTGCATAGGATAGAAGATCTACGCATCTCGCTAGATCCTTCTTCCTTGCATTCCAGCACTAAGCCTTTCACAATCTATCACAACTACTTGCACTTAGCATACATTCATATCACTTAGATATCGCACTTAGCCTTTCATTCATATCCTCTTCTCTTCCTATCCTAGGCATCTATTTATATATACAAAATAGGCCTAAACATGGGTAAACCCATGGGCTGACATCCCTTTCCCATTACATATTCCCAAAAACCCAAAAGGAGGCTCAAAGGGGGTTCGAGATCCCATGATCTATCCTTCGTCTAGTGCTCCTCCTTCGACAGGCTGTCGAAGTCCAAAAATAGGTCAATATAACCAAGAAACTCCCAAAACTTGGTCAAGGGCCAACAGGCCTGATGCAAGAGCATTGTAAGCAGCTAGCCAAGCAAGCATAAAGGTGGAAGATGACTGGAAATGCACCAACGCACGTTTTTGAAATGTTTTTGAAAAATTAATGAAGCATATATTAATGTGATAGTTGGGGAAAGCGTACTTACATTTATATCTTAGATGTTGTAAATATATCTTGAGCATTGCTCTCATCTGTATAATGTAAAGGCATTTATACATAATTAATGAAAGTAGGTAAATTTGAATTCGTAGATTAAACAGTTTAGAGAGTAGGGGGGGGAATGGATATAGACACCCTCACCCTTGTATCATGGTAATATTATGATTATTAGCACAAAAAATAAAAGGAGATTTGTAGCAGAGAGTTGTAGAGAAGAACCCATGTACAAGAGTATTTGAGTTAATATATGAAGCTTTGACTCAGATTTCATGGTGTTATGATGTTTGTTGTTTACATATGTTTAATGGTATGCTTACAGTTGTTTTATTCTCTCTATTATGCCTTTGTTGTTATTCTTTGTTGAATGTATGATTTCATGTTGAATGTATGAAGTCTAAGAGAGAAGAATGAGTTTCAATTGTTTTTCTTCTTGAGAGAGAGTTCTTGCAAGGAGTGCAGTGAAATGTCCACAATGTGTGCGTTGACAAGGCTCTGAGTTTACCTCAGAAAAGCTCAAGAGAGATGTTGTTATTCTCATTCCAACAGAAGTGCAGGTGAAGCACAGAAGCCATGCAAGGTGTGTGTAGGATAATTGAAGCCTTAGAATTCATCAACTAAGGTCAAAGAGTGAAGGACTAATGTTGCTAAGAGTGCACAGAGTCAAAGAATCAAATGCACAAAAGTATTTGAAAAATTGCCGCAAGGAGTGTGAGCAGAATTCCTTTTGGGGACTTGAGATTGCAAGAGAAAGCTCAAGAGGGATAACACCTTTGAACACTTCAAAGGAAGATAGGAAGCGAAATCATCACACAAAAGTTATGTCCCAAAAAAAGAACACCAAGTTAGTTTGGGCCAAAGGTTCTTGGGGAAGAAATTTAACAGTCGAAATTCTCCGTGGAGAACTCGCGAAGTCATGAGGACCATAGGATCCAGAAGAGTTGCAGGGTGGATAAGGGTTGGACGAACCCATTATATTGGTTTCAAGGATAAACATGAACTATTGATTGTGGTCAGCTGAGCTATTGGATCATTTCAGAAAATAGGGGTTTGTAAGTCTGGAGTGCAGGCCAAATCCCTTGGTCACTCGAACTCTCGAATCGTGAAATGGATTATCGCGTGTGAAGGCGAGGAGTGGAATTTTCAGCAATTCGGAAGTCCAGATTTCTATACTTCGAGGGTCCTAATGACAAGGAGTCAGGGCATAGTGGAGTGAAAATACCAAAGTCATGAGTTGCTACAGGACTTGGTGTGAATTTTAGGATTTCGGTACTTCGGGTGTCAAGAAGCAGAGGAGGTAACATTCTAGGATCGAGAGTTTGGAAATTTCGGTACCCAGAAGCCTGAAATAACGTGGGTTGTCAGATCAAAATAGAGGCTACTTGTTGTTGATTCTATAGAGGTGTAATTTCAGAATTCAGGGTTTCGAAGTGGTAGAGAAACAGCGATCGAAGGATTGTTCAAGTCCTGAAAGCCTAGAAGCTTGAGCAACAGGTGGCAAGAGTCCATGTCAGAGATAGAAGACATTGAAGTGGACAGGTGGCGTGTCTTTGTAAATAGGTGAAGTCAAACCTTGTTGACCGTTTTGAGGTTTTAGGGGTTGAAGAGCCGGGAGTCTTTCATTTGGATTTGCGAAGTCGCGAAGTCTGAAACTCCGAATCAACAAAAGGTCCCGTTGGGGAGCCAGCCTTTGAAAAACACATCGGGGTTCGGCATTTCGGTATTTTCAAGGAAAAGAGGTCGAGGTTCTTTGTTCCGGAATTCCCAAACTCGCGAAATGCGATACAGCTGTGGAGGAGATGCGGCCAAAGATTTTGGCATTTCAGCATTTCGGGTTTCGAAGGTTGAAGAGGCAAGGGGTTCAACAACAAGATTCCCAAAATCGTGAAATCTGAAATCCTGAAAAGAAAAGAAAATCCTCGAACATATTTGTTGGTAAGTTGTGGAATACACCTTGTGTGTGTGGTATTACATGTGGGGGAAACCAAAGATTCATTTCTAATCAGGGTAGATTTAGATCGATCCTGCATGGATCTTGGCCCGAGGGTCATGGTCTGCATCATTTGGTATCAGAGCTTGATTTTGTCTGTATATTTCAGGCAGAGGGAGCTAGAGGAAAAGGAGTAGTCTGATACACATCATTTGGTATCAAAGCTCAGAACAAGTTATTTTCTTTCTATAGTAGAGAGAAAAAGGGAACATTTTATAGCCATGCCGCCAAGGAGAAGAGATAGGCCAATGCCTGATCCAGTAGTAGAAAGAGAAATGCGAGAGTTATGTGCCAGGATTGATGCCATGGAGACAACACAGAGGTGCATAGTTGACGTTGGGGATATCAGCGAAGATGAAAGTGAAAATGAAGCTAGAAATGAAGGAGAAGAAGTTACAGTCGAAGATGTTGTGGATGAACGCCTATTCAGGGTTGTTGCAAGGATAGGCGCTAGAGCAAAAATGGACATTCCAGTGTATGAGGGAAACCTAGATGTTGAAGAGCTTATATACTGGATTAGAGCTCTAGACAAGTACTTCAACTATGAGGATGTCAAGGAATACAAGAAGGTCAAACATGTCGTTCCTAGACTTAAAGGGCATGCAACACTATGGTGGGATGAACTGCAAGCAGATAGACGCTACAAAGGCAACCAAAAAATCAAATGCTGGGATAGAATGGTTGCAAAGATGAAAGCCAAATTTATACCCAAGGATTATCAAATCACTCTATTTTGGAGGATGAAAAATTTGAGATAGAAGCTAATGTCAATGAAAGAATACACTGAAGAATTCTACAAGATAAACATTAGAGTAGGTCATCAGAAAAGCGATGATGAAAATGTTGCCAGATACATGAATGGTCTGCGATATGACATTCAAGATGAGATGAGCATGATGACCATTCGAAATGTGGAAGATGCTTATCAGATAGCTCTAAAAGTCGAAGAGAAGCTGAGCCGGAAGCAAGGTCAAAGAGGGCGAGGTAGAAGTCAAGCCAGAGGCAGAACAATTGCCCAAGACAGAACTTAGAAACCTAGAGAAGAGGGGAAGAAACCTCAAACTCAACATGAGAGAGGAGGAATCTCACAAAGAGGGCAATATGCTGATAGAAATACTTTTCCTTGAGCCAAAGGAAGAGGAAGAGGTAGAGGCGGTGAAGTAAAATGCTTTGTCTGTGGAAAGATCAGACATAAATCCTATGAGTGTCCAGATAGGAAGAAAGATGGTGGTGAAACTCACATTGTCGAAGCTCAAGGATGGAATGTTGAGGTAGAAGATTTTGAGGGAGGAAGATCCTTAATGATGAGGAAATTTCTCTTGAAGCCAAAGAAGGAGGCAGAAAACCTAGCCCAAAGAAACAATATATTTCAGACTACTTGCAAAACTAGAGATAGGGTATGCAAAGTCATAGTGGAAAGAGGTAGCACAGACTATCTCGTATCTACAGAGATGGTATAAAAGTTGGAGCTAGAGACTGTTGTACATCCAAGCCCATACAGAGTTTCATGGCTACAAAAAGGACATCAGGTAAATGTCACTAAACAGTGTTTAGTTGAATTTAAAATAGGAGGATATAAAGATGAAATATTGTGTGATGTCATTCCCATGGATGTTTGTCATCTATTGTTGGGTAGACCATGGAAATATGACAAGAACGTGATTCATTATGGGAGAAAGAACACGTACACCCTGGAGAAGAATGGGAGGATGCACATGTTGCTGCCGATTAAAAACCAAGAGGTAAAAACAGAAATGAGCAACACTATACTTCTCATGAGTGGGAAGGAACTTCTTGATGAGGTTAAGAAGAAGGAAGACACACAATTTATTGTGGTCAGGAAGCACAAAATTGCTTTGACCAGTACGAGGATATATGATTTACCAGAAGAAATCCAGGAGTTGCTAGAAGAGGTTGCTGATATAGTAGTGGACAAACTACCTTGTTCGTTGCCACCTATTAGGAGTATAAGTAATCACATCAATATTATACCTGGAGCCATTTTTCCGAACAAAGCAGCATATCGATTGACGCCGCAAGAAAATGAAGAAGTTAAGAGATAGGTCCAAGACTTAATGGACAAAGGATTGATTCGAGGGAGCTTGAGTCCATGCATTGTTCCAACAATGCTTAGCCCAAAGAAAGATGGAGGCTGGAGGATGTGTACAGACTCAAGGGAAATCAATAAGATTACCATTAGATATAGATTTCCATTGCCAAGGATGGATGACTTGATGGATTTTTTCTATGGAGCAAGATTTTTTTCAAAAATTGATTTGAAAAGCAAGTATCATCAGATTCGAATGAGAGAAGGTGATGAATGGAAGACATAATTCAAGACGAATGAGGGGTTGTATGAATGGCTTGTTATGCCATTTGTCTTAACTAATGCACCTAGTACTTTCATGAGATTGATGAATGAATTCCTGAAGTATTTCATAGGGAAATTCGTCATCGTATATCTTGATGATATATTAATTTTCAGCAAGACAAAAGCAGAACACTTGAAGCATTTAGTTGCAGTGATGAGAAGATTATAGCAATAGAAATTGCTGATAAATATGAAGAAATTGTCATTTTTGAGGAAAGAACTCATTTATTTTGGTTTTGTTATCTCTACAAATGAGTTGAAGATGGATCCGGAAAAGGTAAATGCAATTAAGAATTGGCCATCACTGAAAAGTGTGTTTGAAGTTCGAAGTTTCCATCGTTTAGCAATTTTCTATAGGAAATTCATTCGAAATTTCAGTGGAATTAGTGCACCAATGATGGATATGGTGAAGAAAAGACATAAATATTTTCACTGGACAGAAGAAGCAGAGAAAAGTTTCAATCTGCTGAAGAGGAAGATCACAGAGAAACCAATTCTGGTTTTGTTGGACTTTAGCAAGACATTCCAGGTCAAGTGTGACATGAGTGGATTTGCAATTGGAGCGGTCTTGAGCCAAGATGATAGATCGATCACATATTTCAGTGAGAAACTGAATGAAGCAAAGATTAAGTACTCAACATATGACAAATAATTCTATGAAGTCATACAAGCACTGAAGAAATGGAGACATTATTTGGTTCCTAAAGAGTTTGTTTTGTACAGTTATAATCATGCTTTACAATTTGTGACTCAACAGGAGAAGCTAAACCAAAAGCATGCTAAATGGGTTGAATTCATGTAGAATTTTACTTTTGTGATTAAGCATATTTCTAGAACTACTAAAAAAGTTGTTGATGCTTTGAGTAGGAAATGTTTGCTTATGTAGGAATTCAGAGTCAAGACTTTAGGTTTTGATAACCTCAAAGAAATGTATAGGGATGACCCATATTTTAAGGAGGCATATGAGACATCTGAGAATCCAGTTCTCAGGGACTGAAGCCAATGTATTGAATACATGATCTAGGATGAGTTATTATTTCGGGGAAATCAGCTCTGTATTCTAAAATGCTCCATGAGGGAGAACCTGCTGAAGAAAAAACATAGTGGAGAATTGGTCGGACACTTCGGTCATGATTAAACATTCTCAAAGTTGAATGGTTCATATTTTTGGCTAGGGATGAGGAAAGATGTTAAGAATTTTGTGGACAGATGCAGGATTTGTCAGCACATAAAAGGGAAAAGGAAGAACACAGGGTTATATCAACCATTACCCATACCAGAAAGGACATGGGATGTAGTGAGCATGGATTTCATATTGGGACTGCCAAGATCACAAAGAGGATGTGATTCAATCTTTGTGGTAGTAGACAGATTTTCAAAAATGGAACATTTCATACCATGCCAGAAAACTAGTGACGCAACTCATATTGCGAACCTATTTTTCAAGGAAGTTTTCAGACTTCACGGCTTACCAAGGAGTATTGTGTCTGATAGGGATACCAAGTTCGTGGGACATTTATGGAGGACCTTATGGAAAAAGTTGGGGAAAAGTTTTTCTTTTAGCTCAACATATCATCCTCAAACGGATGGGCAGACAGAAGTCGTGAATAGAAGCTTGGGAGATTTTTTGAGGAGCTTAGTGACTGAACACCACAGTCAGTGGGATCACATTCTACCATAGGTGGAATTTGCTTATAATGACTCACTTAATAGAAGCACAGGGCAAAGTCCATTCCATATTGTAAATGGAATGCGGCCAAGGGGAGTTTCTGAATTGAAATATGTGGAACAAACTGAATTAAGAAGTGTTAGTGCAGAGGACTTTGCAGAAGCAATGAAGGAGCTTCACAGCCGAGTCAAGGAGCAATTGCAGACTTCAAGTCAAGAATATAAGTGCAGAGCAGATCAACATAGGAGAGAACTTCAATTTGAAGTTGGTGATTTGATTCTTGCACATCTAAGGAAGGAAAGGTTCCCAAGGGGAACATATAACAAACTGAAGATGAAAAAGATTGGATGGTGCAAGGTCATAAGGAAATTTGGGGCAAACACATATGAGATTGAATTACCTGATGGGATCGGAATCTCACCGATATTCAATGTTTTAGATTTGTACCCTTACAGAGCTAAAGAAGAAGGAGCAGAGAAGGAATGGAAAGAGATTCAATGGATAAAACAAATGCCTATAGCTGAAAAGCCACAGATGGAAAGCATAATTGACAAGAGGATTAGCAAAAAGACCAGGAGAAAAGAGTATTTTGAATACTTGGTCAAATGGAAAGGACATCCAGTTGAAGATGCTAGTTGGGAGGATGAAGCATAAATTCATAAGCATGGACAGACTGTGCAAGAGCTCATGAACAGGAGTTCATGAAAATTTTTAGCCAACAAGAAAAATTTTAGTAGGAGCATCGTAAGTAGCCAGCCAAGCAAGCATAAAGGTGGAAGACAGCTGGGAAAGCACCAACGCATGTTTTTGAAATGTTTTTGAAAAATTAATGAAGCAGATATTAATGTGATAGTTGGGGAAAGCGTACTTACATTTATATCTTAGATGTTGCAAACAGATCTTGAGCATTGCTCTCATCTGTAGAATGTAAAGGCATTTATACGTAATTAATCAAAGTAGGTAGATTTTAATTCATAGATTAGATAGTTTAGAGAGTAGGATGGAAAATGGATATAGACACCCTCACCCTTGTATCATGGTAATATTATGATTATTAGCACAGAAAAGAAAAGGAGAGTTGTAGCGGAGAGTTGTAGAGAAGAACCCATGTACAAGAGTATTTGAGTTAATATATGAAGATTTGACTCAGATTTCATGGTGTTATGATGTTTGTTGTTTACATATGCTGAATGGTATGCTTACAGTTGTTTTATTCTCTCTATTATGCCTTTGTTGTTATTCTATGTTGAATGTATGACTTCATGTTGAATGTATGAAGTCTAAGAGAAAAGAATGAGTTTCAATTATTTCTCTTCCTGAGAGAGAGTTCCTGCAAGGAGTGCAGTGAAACATCCGTAAGGTGTGCGTTGACAAGGCTTTGATTTTATCTCATAAAAGCTCAGGAGAGATACCATTATTCTCATTCCAACAAAAGTGCAGGTGAAGCACAGAAGTCGTGCAAGGTGTGCACAGGATAATTGAAGCCTTAGAATTCATCAACTAAGGTCAAAGAGTGAAGGACTACTATTTCCGAGAGTGCACAGAGTTGAAGAATCAAATACACAAAAGTATTTGAAAAATTGTTGTAAGGAGTGCGAGAAGAATTCCTTTTGGGGTCTTGATATTGCAAGAGAAAGCTCAGGAGGGATAACACCCTTGAACACTTCAAAGGAATACAAGAAGCGAAATCATCACGCAGAATTTAAGTCCCAGAAAAGAACACCAAGTTAGTTTGGGCCATAGGTTCTTGGGGAAGAAATTGAATGGTCAAAATTCTTTGTGGAGAACTCGTGAAGTCACGAGGACCGTAGCATCCAGAAGAGTTGCATAGTGGATAAGGGCTAGATGAACCCATTATATTGGTTTCAAGGATCAACATGAACCATTGATCGTGGTCAGCTGAGTTGTTGGATCATTTCGGCAAATCGGGGTTTGTAAGTCCAGAGTGCAGGCCAAATCCCTTGGTCACTCAAACTCCCGAATCGCGAAATGGATTATTGCGTGTGAAGGCGAGCAGTGGAATTTTTGGCAATTCAGAGGTTTGTATTTTGGTACTTTGGGGGTCCTAACGACAAGGATTCAGGGCATAGTGGAGTGAAAATCCCAAAGTCGTGAGTTGCAACAGGACTTGTGATCTAAAATGAAGAAGACTTGAAAAAATTGAATAATTATTGCAAGTGAAATGTTATGTGTTTTAAAGCAACCTGATCAATTTGCAACACATAATAAAGGATTTCTTATGTAAAAATACGCATAGACAATAGCATAAAACATTGAACATCAACACATAAACACAACAACTTGATAAACAAGTTCACCCCACTCCGGGCTACATCTCCTGGTCCAGCTTCCAATGGATCATTATTATTAAATTGTTCAATGTGCTCAAAAAAATGCCTTACAATGCTCAAAATGACAAACCGACTGCTCCAATGGCTTCGCAGCGTCCTAAAACCCCTGTCTGGGCTCTTTCGGCTCGGTCGAAAAATGAAGAAGATAGCCTTCTTGAAGTCTTCCCCTTCAACTTTGTTGTCTCTGATTCTACAAATCGCACCCTTGTGCTTCAAACCTGGCTCACACGCTCATTTAAGCGTAAAAACTTGGCACCGGGTGCAACCGTTCCAACGATGCAAACTGTAGGATGGTTAAGGTGCCTCCAGCCCCTAACCGCCTCAACATTCGGTCATATGGCTCATGCGACCTTGGGATCGACAAAAAAGTGGTTGAACCGTTTAAAACCGTGCAACCAATTGTAACTCCCGCACAAAGTACAACCACGTACACACATGGCAATATGGTTAAACGTATACAATATAACCATGGGTTATCAAACCACGTACACATTTATATTGCATGGTTATATATGTGTATAGTGGAACTATAGCCACGGGCTATGTAACATAGACCCCGTGTGACTATATAAAACATGGTCATATTATAATGTATATCAACCACGGGCCGGGGCTTAGCCCTGGCCCGACCCCTTTCCACATAATACAACAAGTAAACATAAATATATGTGCGTCGGTATATGGAACAAGAACCAACGATCAACATAACGGTTAGCGGAAACTGTAAAGGCATTATGATGTGGGAGGTCCGAGGGTCGAACCCCGCGGCCTCCATTATTTTTACATAGCAAATATAGGCCAATCAATGAGGGACACGTGGTGCCCAAGCATTGGGCCATGTGTCCTCATACCATTCACTGCTAATACGACACGTGTCAACATCCGATTGGACAACCACCATCCAATAAAAATATGCCACATCATCAAATTGCCACATCATCATGATGGTACGGCCCTGCCACGTGGCTGTACGGACTGTACAGACAGGTACAGTCAGCATCCCAAATTTTTTTCTGTCTGGCTTGGAGGAAATATCGCGATATCTCCTCCATACAGACTCTATTTGCGAAAGTAAATATACCATCGGAATCAGGAAGATGAGACAGACACAATGGCACTATTTTCGTCGCATTCCGAGCACTTTGAAAATTGAGCAAAATTTGATCCCCTGATCACACCTCCCCATTAGGAAGCTTTTGGACCTCCAAAAGACTATCTCAGTCTATGTGAATATGAGGGTATAGTTCCCTCA
>ML781361.1:175105-199731 GCA_009831015.1 Picea engelmannii | reverse complement strand
ACAAATCAACTCCCAAAACCAAATCTCGTCTCCTAAACTCCTGAGTGAAACTTTGTACATTCTGTCCTTTTGCTTGTCTAAAATTCTTCCATTCCATGGTTGCCTTTTGTTTATAAGCTAATGGATAAAATTGTTTTTTAATTTCTATTATGAAATCATTCCAAGAAAGAAAAAATTTCCCATTCTTTTTCATTTCCTCCTGTGTCTTAGATTCCCACCAAACAAGTGTTGAGCCATCTAATCTTAATGAAGCTAACTGAATTTTAGTTTCATCATCTTGAATCTTTTGTATTCTAGAATAGACTTCAATTTGACGTATCCAATTATCTAACTTTTCAGTGTTAACTTATCCATTATAAAGTGACAACTCAAATTTAATATCAAGCTTTAATGAAGGAATTTGTGAAGAAGTTTTACCATGCCCATTGGGAAGATGTTTCGAACTTGAAGAAGAAGAAGAAGAAGAAGAAGATGATGATGATGGAGGAGGAGAGGGTGGTGGAGAAGCACCATTCCCTCCATCTCTGCCTAGAGTCTTGTCACCACCGCCTCCCTTATGCATTGAAGGGTTAGAGCCTTCACCCTGTGACATCACGGTTTGTTCCATTATGACTTTCATCATATCTCTCAACTGTATGAGAGTCTGCATGAAGTCCTCTTCTTCATCTGGAACACGTTCATGATCTTCTGCATGTGCCATGCTTGGTGAATGTCTCTCTGCAACTTGTGATGAATGAAACTGCTTCCTCCTTGTCGGATAAGAACTTGGCTCCACAAGTTGACCTTCTCCTCTTGTGAGTTTCAACCTTGTGAGCATCAGAAACAAAACTTGAAAACAATCAAGTCTTCAAAACCAGTGCTCTTATACCAACTTGATCTAAAAATGAAGAAGACTTGAAAAACTTGAATACTTATTGCGAGTGAAATGTTATGTGTTTTAAATAAACTAGATCAATTTGCAACACATAATAAAGGATTACTTATGTAAAAATACACATAGACAGCAGCATAAAACATTGAACATCAGAACATAAACATAGAAACTTGATAAAGGAGTTCACCCCACTCCAGGCTACATCTCCTGGTCCAACTTCCAATGGATCATTATTATTAAATTGCTCAAAGTGCTCAAAAACATGCCTTACAATGCTCAAAATGACAAACCGACTGCTCCAATGTCTCCGCAGCGTCCCAAAACCCCTGTCTAGGCTCTTTCGGCACCTCAATCGGTCGAAAAATGAAGAAGATAGCCTTCTTGAAGTCTTCCCCTTCAACTTTATTGTCTCTGATTCTACAAATCGCACCCTTGTGCTTCAAATCTGGCTCACACGCTCATTTAAGTGTAAAAACTTGGCACCGGGTGCAACCACGCCAACTGTGCAAACCGTAGGATGATTAAGGTGCCTCCAGCCCCTAACCGCCTCGGCATTCGGTCATATGGCTCATGCGACCTTGGGCTCGGTGAAAAAGTGGTTGAACCATTTAAAACTGTGCAACCAATTGTAACTCCCATGCAAAGTACAACCGCGTACACACATGGCAATATGGTTAAACGTGTACAATATAACTGCGGGTTATCAAACCGCGCGCACATTTATATTGCATGGTTAGATATGTGTATAGTGGAACTATAGCCACGGGCTATGTAACATAGACCCCGCGCGACTATATAAAACATGGTCATATTATAATGTATATCGACCATGGGCTGGGGCTTAGCCCCGGCCCGACCCCTTTCCACATAATACAACAAGTAAACATAAATATATGTGCATCGGTATATGGAACAAGAACCAACGGTTAGCAGAAATTGTAAAGGCATTATGTTGTGGGAGGTCCGGGGGTCGAACCCCGCGGCCTCCATTATTTTTACATAGAAAATATAGGCCAATCAATGAGGGACACGTGGTGCCCAAGCATTGGGCCACGTGTCCTCATACCATTCGCTGCTAATACAATGCATGTCAACATCCGATTGGACAACCACCATCCAATAAAAATATGCCACATCATCAAACTGCCACATCATCATGATGGTATGGCCCTGCAACGTGGTCGTACAGACTGTACGTACAGGTACAGTCAACATCCCAAATTTTTGCCTGTTTGGCTTGGCGGATAGATCGTGATATCTCCTCCATATGGACTCCGTTTGTGAAAGTAAATATACTGCCGGAATCAGGAAGATGAGACGGACGCGATGGCACTGTTTTCATCGCATTCTGAGCACTTTGAAAATTGAGCAAAATTTGATCCCCTGATCAACTTGGCATGAATTTCAGGATTTCGACACTTCAGGTGTCAGGAAGCAGAGGAGGTAGCATTCTGGGATCGAGAGTTTCAAACTTCTGGTACCCGAAAGCCCGAAATAACATGGGTCATCGGATCAAAAGGGAGGCTACTTTTCATTGATTCTGTAGAGGTGTAATTTCAGAATTTGGGGTTTCGAAGTGGTAGAGAAACAACGATCGGAGGATTGTTCAAGTCCCAAAATCCGGGAAGCTTGAGTGAAAGGTGGCAAGAGTCCATGTTAGAGATAAAAGACATTGGAGTGGACAAGTGGCGTGTCTTCATAAATAGGTGGAGTCAAAACTTGTTGACTGTTTCGGGGTTTTGGATGTTGAAGAGTCGGGAGTCTTGCATATGGATTCGTGAAGTCGCGAAGTTTGAAACTCCAAATCAACAAAAAGTCTCGTTGGGGAGCCAACGTTTGTTGAATGCATCAGGGTTTAGCATTTCGGTATTTTTGAAGACAAGAGGTCGGGGTTCTTTGTTCCAGAATTCTTGAAGTCACGAAATGTGATACGGCTGTGGAGGAGGACGCAGCCAAAGATTTTGACATTTCGACATTTCTGGTTTCTGAGGTTGAAGAGGCAAGGAGTTCGACAACAGGATTCGCGAAATCAATAAATCTGAAATATCGAAAAGAAAAGAAAAGCCCCAAACATATTTTTTAGTCAGTTGTGGAATACACCTTGTGTGTGTGGTATTCCTTGTGGGGGAAATGAAAGAGTCAATTCTGCTGAGGGCAGATTTAGATCGATCCTGTGCGGATCTTGGCCCTAGGGTCATGGTCTACGTCAAGGCCCCTAACACTCACCTATGACTCATCCTGAGTCACTCTGGTCTGAGCAGTTCTACAATGGAACCATTTTTTGGCACAGGGGAATACACAGGGTTCAACGCTACAACAACGCACCAACAAAACCCTAACTACCGGCCCTTTCGACAACACCTACGAAGCAGATGAAGTCTCAGCCGAGGTAGAGGCAGGGGTGGTTGTAGGACTCAAGTGTCTACAACCTTAGCTAGGACACAGATCTCTGATTGTACTACTTAATAAAGCAATTATCACCTTCAGTTCTTTAACATGCAATCACTGTCTACTTCACTGAGAAAACAAAGCTTCGCAGTATTCATAGTACTCTACCATATACAAGCACTTTAGCATAAGTAAAATAGGTCAAATGCAACTGGTAAAGAACTGATCATATTCATGTACATTAGATCTAACATTCTATACATCATTAGCACTGAGCATAAGCATATCTGTCTAATCATCTCAAAGAACTAAGCAAAGAAGACATAAGCACATTCAGGCAAGCGGCAAGAAAGATAACACAATGTTTACGTGGTCCACCCGCCTCCTGGGGCTATGTCCACCAACTCTTCTTCTTTATTTCCTTTAGTTTATCTGTTACATCATAGAGCCTCTAAACCCTTACTCCGCACAGGATAGAAGATCTGCATAGCTCGCTAGATCCTTCTTCCTTGCATTCCATCACTAAGCCTTTCACAATCTGTCACAACTACTTGCACTTAACATACATTCATATCACTTTGATCTCGCACTTAGCCTTTCATTCATCTCCTCCTCTCTTCCTATCCTAGGCATCTATTTATATATACAAAATAGGCCTAAACATGGGTAAGCCCATGGGCCGACAACCTTTCCCATTACATATCCCCAAAAACCCAAAAAGAGGCCCAATGGGGGGCCGATATCCCGTGATCTCTGCTTCATCTTGCACTCCTCCTTCGACAGGCTGTCGAAGTCCCAAAATAGGTCAAAATGACCAAGAAACTCCCAAAACTTGGTCAAAGACCAACACAAAGTCACACCAGACTAACGAAATAGACTGACAAGATAGTGCAACACTCTTCTCAGGTGCTTGATGACCCTATTACTTGTTTTGTTGAAGATCTTGTCAATTCGAAAGTACATTCATTTTTCGAATACAAAGATGAAAATGAGCATGTCCAACAATCCAAAGAAATGGAGAAATGTACCTATGATAACACTAGAGAAAATGAAGAAGGTTTTGAGTCAGGTAACAAAACCTTTCCATTGTGTTTTTCCTCATTCGAACTATTGAAACAAAATGTCTATAGAGTTTCAAACAAGAAAGCATCCAAGCATGAAGTTGAAAGTGAAGAAAGCAGTGGACTCACAAATAAAAACTCTCTTCCCTTATGTTTTTCTTCCTTTGAATGGTTAAAATAAAATCATGAGATTTTAGAGAAAACAGGGAGTTCTGACTGCATTCACAGTAGTATTGCTTTACATGAAAAGATTGTTATCACTGAGGAACACCAACTACACTCACATGCATTAAATGATCATTACTTGGAAAGGTATTTCAATTCAAAGTTGCAACCTGCGCTTGACCATCAGATTAAAGAATAAGTTGATCAAGAAATTGTTGTTAAAGGTCATTTTCTTTCTCCCAAAACTAATGCAGATGTTCAACAATATCCCCAACAAGACAAAGTATTTCAAGGTTTCCTTTCTTCCCTTGAAAATGACATAGTGATCCTATTTCTAAACGACCTAGACAAGGATGAAGATTTTGAAACTTCACCTACGGAGACTCCAAGCAATGAGAAAACACTTGTGGAGGAAGATTTCTCTTTTGTCTTGACTCCTAAAAAGGAAACATTCCTCCATATAATTCATGATCCCAAGACACATTATATGGAAAAAGTTTATAATCAGAATTTACCAATAATAGTGGATTACAAAAAATCAATGTTTGTATCAAATGTGAGTCTTCTTACATTAGATTATGTTCTCCAACCATGGTTTCCTTATGACTCAAGAAATACTTACTACGAGACTTCTCAACAACTCTGTCAGTTTTTCAATAGAAGTCAACAAGTTGAATCACCTGAAAATAGAAATGCAATGGAAGGAGTGAAATGTGATGATTGTTTTATGCATATATTAGAAGATCCATTTGTGATCATGTTGGAGGAAGTGAACAATCTAGGCCCTTCAAAATTTTTGAAAATTGGACTTATGGATAAAATTTTGAATGAATCGTCAACAAAGAGGTTTTGGAACAAGCAAGTGCAAAGAAAACAAACAGTGGATAGAATGTCATCATGGATACATTCGGATTATGATTTCACTTGATCAACAACTCGTTTTCAGCAGTTAGGGTAGGTAGGAGTGTGCGAATAAGCTTGTTTCTAAAGCATTGTTTTAAATCTCCAGTATTATGTACAGTTAGATCCGAGCGATATTTTTTCAGCATCTAGTGGAGAGTAGTTGCAAAATATGGTTTTAAGATTTGAAGTTCAGTCTCCAAGATGTAACAAGATGCCCACACATGTTTGAAAGGAAAACCAATGAAGAAGGCACCATGTCTACAGTTCTTTTTTACCTCACAGGGAGGATAGCATACCCATTTGGAGCCTATGTTATCACCATAACGATTATGCTTGAAATTCGAGTTTAAATTTGGCAGGTGACTAAAGCCGTGTAGAGACATGACGTCATTTGGAGGCTCGGTTCATACGTGGCGACAATGTGGAAAAATATAGTGGGAGTGCGAAGGAGGGAATCCTATGGACCGTTGATCTTGAAGTATCCCAGATCAACAGTTGAGACCCATATTGGGCGATGAAATAGCACATAATTTAATTATGTGAGGGCAAACCGAGGAAAACCATTGTTGTTTTAGTAGTGGATGCGTGGCACCCTTAGAAGTACATTGGGGAAAAAACTAGTCTGCCTAAAACCATTTTCCAAATATCCCCGATGTCACATGGTATAATGTGTCAAATCAACAAATCGTGGAGAGAGGTGACAGCTATTCAAATCACCTCACATCACTGGTTCGGGTACTTCCCATCCGACATGTCAAGTGAATTTCATCGTATAACTAACTCAAAAGTTCATCATTCAAAGTAGATTGGTGAAGCATGGAAAACCAATGTACCATGTCAGTAATTCATGATTAGGATTCGAGGATTACTAGTCTTCAGATGTGGGTGGCCTTATTCTACTCCGAGAAATCGTCATCTCATGCATAAGTGAAGTAATCACAACCTGGATTGATTTCTTGAGTTATGTAAAATTAAGGGAGACAAAAATCATGCTCTATACGAGGTTGGAAGACATGGACAATGCCAATCGAACATTATCCAGTACAATAGGGTTTTCAACTAACATGTCAATCTTATCAATGAGTAAGAGAGAAAGGTTGGTTGCGTAGATATTAGGAACTAAATTTCATACTGAACCCGTGAATGAACCGGAATTAGGGGTCAAATTAAACCCTGTTAGGAGGGACCTAATAATCAATGGACACGCTGAAGAAATCTACAAGTAGGCAGTGAAGAAGAAGTGGAGAAAATGACAGAAAACATAAATCAGAGCTTAGGCGATGGAGAGCATCGGGGAAAATCAACTAGCCTAGTTGAGCACTCTAAACGAGAAAATCGGCAAGCTAATAAAAATTCTTAGGTAGGATTGAGTATGTTCCAACAAATTTTGGACAGATGACAGTTGAATAAAAAAGCCCCAAACATGTCAGACCTATTCGTAACAATCCCTTCAAAATGGGATAATTGTCTTTATAAATTACTCCTTTTGTAACTGATCTCTATTTTTAGAATTATGGGGAAGTTTAAACATTTTTGATTCCACGAGTAATTCCTCTCTATATATATTATCTTGAGGATATATAAAGGATGGAGAAAGGAGGAGCCTTTCCTATGAGCATGAAGACTTTTGTAAACTTTGGGGCTAGGATGAATATATAAATGCAAAAGCAAATTTTGGACTATTTATGAAAAGATTCTAATTGGCAGTGATATGAGTCCTATGTTCTTTCATAGTATGTGATTCCAGTAATCTTATATTTCATTTATGCTTTGATCTGTCTAAATTGGAGAAATAAAAACCCATAATTCATCATTGCGATGCTCTTGGTTGAAGCGATTTAGACTATTGTATTTCTTCCCAACCAATTCAGAATTTATTTTAATATGTTCTGATGCAATTATATGTTTATTTTTCCTCTGATGTCATGCAAATTTGAGATATAAACTCAGACTCATCGCCTCATTTATCCTTTTCCTCTTGATATTTTTCATGTTTTGACAATGCATTGTTCATTCCAGACTCCACAACCCAAATCTTATCTTCATTTCTTCAGTTATTTTATAAGAACCCCCCAAAACAAACCAAATCTAGCCACTAATTATCAAATAAATATCAAGTGACACGAGCGAGCCCTCTCTGAGTTGAGCAGGCTAGTGCCCTAGCTCTAAAGTTGGTTGAAACAACTACCTCTATCATTTGTCTATCAGCCAAACAAAATTTATAGAGTGCTAATAGGATCGACTAAGATAGTAGAAAATGTACTCATGGAGCTCATTTTCATCCTGAACTAGAACCATACCAACTGTCCCTTCGAACGCAGTGATATAAAGAAAATAATCTCTATTTTATTATGGAGGCTTCAACAAAGGCGTTTATACCAAGGATTTCTTAAGAGTTTTGAAGGATTCCTGGGCTCGCTATCCAATAAAAAAGGAGTGTCCTTATTTAAGTGACACGTGAAACCCTTAGTTATATTGGCATAGTTTACTATAAACTGACATAGGAAGTTATCCTTCCCCTGTAAACCATGAAGTTGACAAATTTTGCGCAGGGGAGGAAATCGAGGTATTGCCTCAATCTTCATAGGATCCACCGTGATCCAATGCTCAAAGACTAAAAATCCTAAAAGACGACCAAACCTAACACAAAAGATGCACTTGTGAGGAATGGATGTGATAATTACAACATCTCTCAAGTACTAGTGGAAGGTAAGCAAAGTGATCTACTCTCTTGCGAGAGTGAGTAGTGAGATCATTGAGGTTAGATTCAACAATATGTTTGATATAATGAAAAGAAAATGGCATGGCTCATTGGAAGGTTGCTATAGAGTTTTTAACATTGAAATGCATTTTCCTGTTTGAAAAATTACCCCAAGGACAAATAAATGTAATCTTATGTTGATCCTTGGGTTTGATATGAATTTGATTATATCCTGAAAATACGTCCATAAAAGAAAAATCATCTCTTCCTACACTCATTGAGAATATGATCAATCAAAGGTGTTGAGAAGTTTTCTTTAGGACAAGCCTTGTTCAGGTCTCGAAAATACATACACACAGAGATGGTTCCCTATTTCTTATTCATGGGAACGAGGTTGGATACCCATTCAGTCAAGGGAACCAGGTAGATGAAACTAACATTAAGTAGTTTCTCTACCTCTTCCTTAATGCAAAGGGCATTCCTAGGATTAATAGATCTAAGGCTTTGTCGAATAGTTCTAGCATCTGGGTAAGTCTTGATCTCATTTTCGACAATCCGAGGGTCAATTCATGGCATCTCTTCATACGAACAAGAAAATATTTCACAGAAATATTTGAAGAGATCGGTGTAGATCTGAATTTATTCAGGGGAACAATCTGCATCGATATATACATTTTCAATTTTTCCAGGAATTCAAGAGATGTCGATCATGAGGGTAGGATAAATATTCTCCATGTTTCCTTCTACATAAATTCCATGTGTATCTAGTGGAACCATGACGTGACTGACCATATCACTCAAGGTAGATCTAAAATCATCTTGTTCAATCCTAATAAGCTTTGGGAGGAAGTAAGAGCGATGATGCATATCGTCCCATGGACTATCGGGACCATTCATGGCCTCTAGGACGGATTCATCTGAAGGTAAAGTATCGTCAAGGAAATAATTTGAGAAATATAATGAGGTGTCCCATACGGGATCGAGAACATGATCCTCCTCGTCTATTTGTGAGGAGACAAGATCTGGGTCAGCAGTATAGTCAAGAAAAACCTGATAAGATATCTCTGTCGTTGACTGTGGCATTGCCATTCTAGTATGTGACTGACCTTCAAAGGACATGGTTGGGGAAGCTAGGGTCCAAGGATCGTTGAAATTCAAAGTATGGAAAGAAATAGACCTAATCAATGAATAAAACCTACTAGACATGGCATAAATGTGATGAATTGGTGCCACAAAATCAAAGATACCCATGAGGGAGGAGTACATTCTGACACTAATATCCTTAGTTGGAGGATGATAATTTTTTATCACTGGGATCGAAGTTCCAATTGATGCATTGGGACTAGCATGCGCAAAGGATATTTGATCAATCGTCACTATTTTCCCTTCATATGAAAAACATAAAGTGTGGAAAACAGATGATACGACTACAATCATAACATAAGTCACATTATTCCCTAGTAATAAATTATAATTGAGGGGAACATCAACCACCTTGACGTCCACCTCCACTATTTTCAACCTAACTAGACCGAAAATGTGGGAATAATTCCATGGGTATGGAAAGAATGACCATCAAATGCAGTCAACATAGTCATAGATTGAGAGAGGTTTGGGGATCCAATGGTTTTCCAATAGGTAAGGACAACACACATGTTGGAACACATTCATCAATAACAATGTGTTTGATGGTATACTTTGATTAATCCACATGAATTTGAAAGGCCACATGGTAAGGGAAGAGAGACTTTACATCTGTGACGTCAAACTTGATAACCTTTGAGCCATAAGGGTCTAGAGATCCTAAAGTAGATAACAGGGCATTCCTCTATGAAGGACACGTCTAGAGCACCTCCAAAGATGACATCGCACAAGGGGCTTGACCTAGATCTTCGACAATATAGTAGTTCTGGGAAGCTCTAGCATTAGGGTTGTGGGAAGAGCGTTTTAGTACTCCTTTCGAAATATGAGGCAGAGGCTCTCGATTTTCGATCAACAAAGGTTTTTCCAAAGGAGGGGGAGACTCTGGACCTAAAATAGTCTATGAAGAACTGTAATCATGAGATCGAGTGGCTACATTAATATGAGACTCGACCATATTTACACATAGACGATCACCTTCATGTACTGGGGGGTTTTGATTACCACTTGACGCATTTCTGGCATTAGAGGATCTCAAAGCCATGTGTTGATTGTTTGGAAATGGATTGGCCATCATAGAGGGAAGTTGAGATAAGAACCTCACAACTTCCTCAAGTTTGGGGCATAAGTGGGTAAGGTGATCATCTGTACAACTTTTACAAGGAAACTTCACCTTACACTTTTCTTTCTTTCCCTCACCAACATTGTTATTCAATCTATAATTGTTAGCGTTTTCCTTGGGTTTGTTATTATTATTTATCCCACCATTACAATTATTACCATGTCCTTTCTTTCTATTCCCTCTTGGTTGTTGGTTACCATTTGGGTTGGTCGACGACTGTACAGAATGCAGATCCACCAAATGAGTGGGAGTGGAGGATGAAGACAAAGCTTGTCCTTCCACAGATTGGCTTAGAGACAAATCCTTCAACTGGTTCATCACCAAGTCTGTAGACTTAGTATTTTCAGAGCCTATGATGCCATCGACATGAGGCCTAGGCTTTTGTTTAGGGTCATAATTTGATCTCGGTGCATCAGGAAGAATTTTGTATAAAATCCTAGATTTAGCATATATTAGGTCCAATTGTTTGGATTTGAAAATAGCTTCCTCCTCAGATGTTACCTCGGATGTAGAAACATCCTTTGAAATATAAGGTAATAAAGACTTAAGGAACCATTCCAACAGGAAATCTAGAGGAATGTAGGCTATGATCAACCTCTTCTAGCTATGCCACTCTTGGATATGGTTTGTGATATGGGTGGCTATATCCTATCCGAGGGATGATAGAAGTTCAATTTCAACATCGTAACAAACCAGAAACTGGAAGTGGTTGAGAAACACCAAAACCATTTGATTAAAACTTTCATATTTTCCCCCTAGTATCTCAATGTACCATTTTGTTCCAAGCCTTGTGAGGGTGCGTTGAAATAGTCTCAAACGAATAGAATTGTCATTAAGGGAATTGAAAGAGAACCAAAGATGAAAAGTAGTAACGTGGTCACTTGGATACTCACCATTCTTTCCCTCAAGTTTTGAAATGTACGAAGGAAGCTTGGTGGGCAAGGGAGGCCATGACAGATCATGATGCACCAGGTCATTCATTAATCTTGATAGATCTAGAAAATTAAGCATGGCCATAAAAGGAAGTCGGGGTTGTTCCATCTCAGCCCATGCTCCTGAAAAATATTGATGTTGAGGGATCGCAATCCATCTAGGGTTATAGTATGCACCATGGCCCTGTCTAGTATGGTAATATCCTCCTCCAAACTGATTCATAAGAGGTTGTGTGGGCACCATACCTGTAGGAATGTTATAATGAGGGTTTTGAACATTGCCCCCAACTAGAGGAACTCTAGGTTGGGGGTTTCCCATAGTATAAAATCGACTCCTTCCGAGTGGAAATCTATAGGATAAGGGTGGATTCGTCATACCAAATGTGTTAGTCGGAATCGACATGGAGGAGCAAGGTGGAAAGGATGAAAGATAGGTAGTAGCTTGTCCGCTTAGTTGAGTACTCCATCCATGAGAATTAAGACTAGGATTAGACCTAGAAGGAAAGGGAGGTTGGCTTCCAACTGTAGGAGTCATTTGGGGAATATGAGCTCCACCAAATGAGAGTGGAATATGCAGAAGATCCATTCCCCTAGTTCCAATACTAGGGTTTGTATTATTCGCTGCAATGGAAGATGAAAGTTGTGATGTCATATTTGGCATACCAAAAGACAAAGGGCTAGATACCAAAGGGATGGACTTAGCATTGTATCCAGGCATACCAAAAAGAGACCCAAAAGGGTTTGTTACTATGGGTTGAGTAGTAACCAAAGGTCGGATAGGAGTGATGACGAGAACCTTCGACACTACAACCGTAGTGGTTGAAGGAGTTCCATTAACTATGAAAGGTATGGGAGTTGAAGGATCCCAATATCTTTCTAACTCGACTCAGTACTCATACTTGTATGATCACAAGTCTCGTAGGTGGAGGTGTGTGTACCACATTTGATAAATTTACGTCTTTTAGAAGGCAAAGACTCAAGATGCAGTGGTAACTTTAATAAACAACGCAACCTATGAGGAAGTTCATCTGGCTCCACAATGACTCAATACTTGAGATATAGAAACAAATCCTAAGGCCAACTAACAATTAAAGAGCACACCAAAATAAAGAAAAAAGGTCAAATGCACACAAACATAATATAGTAGTTGAAAAGGGGCCTCCCTCACTAGTAGTTGAAGAGGGGCCTGAGACTCCCTTCAAAAGATCATAGGTATCATAATCAGTTATAAGGGCCCTCGTGGGCTTAACAACGCAGTTGGTCAGATTCCCTCAGAGAGGTAATCCTCCATAAAGGTTGTGTTATGTCCAACCCTAATTTGACTTAGGGTACCTGCACAATAGTAACCTATGTGGCTACCTATGTCAAGTAACTAAATCCACCACAATATAACCAATGCATAGACGAACAATCATAAGTCAAGTCCACCATATGGGTAGGGTAACAAAGCCTGAAATATTGAAAGCATCCCCTCTCAAAGAGGTAAAGGTACTAGCAAGACCCCAAATACAAATAGATCCCCAGAAATATCTCTGACGCTAAGAAGGTATTAGAGGGCTATCTTTGTAACCAACTTCGCTTGACCTTGTACTTAACCTCGGTGTGAGCATAGCATCCTAATGTCACTAATTACATAATGGATTTTACCACTCCCTGGTCAGACACATATGTTGAGTTTAATATCCTTGGAGAAGTTTACTCACAAAATCCTATTCCAAGGAATTATATCCTATGCTTGTTTGTGTACTCAAAAAAATAAAATTGTTTCTAAACAATTTTAATTAATCAGGGTTACTTTTAATGGATTTGTTTATGCAAGAGATGTGGTCATGAAACTAATGATGTTATCACTCAACAAATTAAAGAAATGAATATCAACATAAAGATAAGTCTTAATCTTCAATTCTCAAAAGATGGTAAGATTTCAAAATGCAACTTTCAATTCAACTCTGCAATTTCAATAAGATGCAATATTAAACTCAAAATGAGGTTCTCCATCAAAGAGGGAAGAGCTTGGGGGTTGAACAATGTGTTCAGACTTTAAAGGACAAAGGGATCCTTACTCAGTATGAAGTGAAAATTTCTCCAGAGTATCTTTTCTCTCAAAAGTTTAATTCTCTTCTCCTCCATGGCTTGTATATGGCCCAATGTATAGCCTTCAAATGGAACTGAAGGGTTGAGTCAAAATATTTCCATTATATGGAAGGTCAAGGATCATGGATCTTGTGACATGACATGGAAACCTGACACAATTTTTAATTTTGAGCACCAAACTTGATGTATGCGAGTTGTAATGGTGCAACCTGCATATACGCATGTTGTCTGACTTGTAGGGTGCGTATATGTGAAAAAATATAATTTTTTGGCTCTGGGAAGTGCAAAAGGGGACTTCAAGTTTGCATAGGGAAATGGAAAGGCCTTCTAAGCAAGTTGCATGGGGTGAGGAAAAAATTTCTATAACATAACATGACTCTTATTTCACTTTCAACTTGTCCTAAAGTGGTAGCAATATTGATTGTTGGTTCGATGGGATGATCGATGGGCTAACTTGGTAATCCTGCCTCTACACCGGCGGTGGTAGAGGTATGTGGAGGGTCAAAGGGTGGTCGGGTAAAATTAAATTTTTCATAAAGGTCTCGTCCTGATGGGGTTCTACATATAGAATTAACAAGAGTTTGATGTGGATTTACCATTTCAGTAGAACGGACAAGGGTAGTATATTCTTCGTTAAAAGTTGGTTGTATCGGTTCCATATCTAGTTGATTATATGGCCTTGACGGTAGTCTAGGGTAATATTCTACTACAATGTTACCTGAGGATTCTAGTCGGACAAGAAGTGGATCAAGAGGAATTGTCAAATCCAAGTTTATAGGAAGGGTGGAATCTTCCTGAACCGTAACTAAAGCTCTCTCAGGATACACTAGCAAACGAGTAGCAACATTCCCAACGTCTGAATGGTTTTCGACCTCTTCACGGTAAGGGTCTTCAAGTGAGTTAGGAGGCAGGGGTTCGTAGCATTATGGAGGAAACCCTTGCATCCTACATGATCTATGAAGACCTTTATCGGCCGAAGTACAAATTTTTAAGGACAACTAAACTAAACAAACAACACTCGCTAAAAAATCTAGAAAACCAACAAGCAAAACAATGTATTCTCTCAATGGCCATACTATTTGGTGATGAAATCCAACATCGTGCGATCAAATCGAGAAGGGTCTAGGATATGAGCAGGTGGATCAATTACGTTGGTGTCCTGCTTAACATACTTACACCTTGGTGCAAGTTTTCTCACGATGTTACCTGTGGGTTACCCTCCAAGGAGCCAGAGTGAGTTTGACCAATGTCTATTATAGGTATAAAAAGGACTTCCCTTGACCATCACCTTGTGTAAGGACCATAAATATTATGGCCACTAAGGATACCAACTCATAGTTAGAATTTGGGAGGGTACAGTCAACAGTTGAGTCCGAATGTATGGGCAGGATATCAAGTCTGAAATTCTTCAAGAGAACTGAGGAAAAATGGACTGGTAAACTCCATAGGATTCCAAATAGATTAAAAATTCATGAAGCTTAGAGACCAAATGAAAACATTTGATCCTAAATAATAACCCCCAAAATATGATCATACTACTGTGATTCGTTAAGCCTCGGAGGGATAATATATGTTTCTCTCCCTCACGCGACCTTGTGTTTAACCCTTGTGTGAGAGGGGGATCCCAGCTATGCTTATACGAAGGTTGGATTTACACTCCCTATCACAATATTTTTTGTTTATCTTGAATGATTTGGAGAGTTATTCTCGTAGCCTATTCCAAAGATCTAGTCCTAGTCTATTGTTGGTGTAAAGATCTAAAAATAAAAGTTTCTAGTTTGATTTTAATTGGTGTTCATTTTCATGGTTGTTCATTACACAAGAGTAAATGATAGTGAAACTGATGATGTTTGAGACTCGACTCCCAAAAAAGTAAAACAAATTATATTCAAAATTTGTTTTCAATGAACTTCTAGCTACAGGAAGGAGAAGAGTTTCTTTTCTTTTGTCACTAACAAATGCTCAATAATGAAATTTTTTATAATATTTTGTTCTCAACAAGAATTCAAACAATTGCCAAATTATAAAGAAAACCTTTCCAATATCTAAAAATAATTCATACAAGTATTTCTTTGTTTGATTGTGAATGTATATTAAAATGTTCATCTATTGCTTTGTCCTTTCACTAATAATTAAAAAGGTTCACTACCGTGATTTGAAAAATAGGAAGAAAAAGTACATAAACAAAGACACTCTCAGCAGTAAACAAGAGACCAAAAAAAGAACAAATACCAAACTATTCACTCAAAGGAAAAACACTAAGAAACCAAAAGTCACACTCTATAGTCTTCCAGAATTGAGTAAGGGATCAAATATAGGGAAAACAATATTGTGATCAATGACCTTCATTATGAAAACCTCCAATCAATCAAATAATTGAGAAGAGCAACAAAAAGAAATGAAGTTTGAAAGAGAATAGTTGATTTTTTTAATAAGGAAAGACAACACAAACTCAATAAGGACTGAAATAATGAAAGGTTGCAAGTTTAAGTCAAATAGAGGACAAGATATGAAAAAATAGGATCTGAGTCAAAGAAAAATATCCAAGGACTATGCCCAGCAAGAAAGAAAATCTATAAATTTTCAAAGGAAGAAAAATTAGCGCTGAAGTATCCAAAGCACCAGAATGTTATAGTTATCCGTGATAGACTATGGGGGATCACTGATCAAGCAACCAATGCTATGAATTAAACTGTAGAGGGGCACTAGCCCTGACAAAAGTTTTAGAAAAACTTAGAAATCTCAGTAACTCAGGGAAATTTAGTTAGAGACTCAGTGAGACAACTTAGCAAAGATGAAATATGTAAGGACAAATTAAATCAGAAAATGGGATCTAATAATATGAAAAATTCCATGTACGAACCAAGGAAATAACAAAAAATGAAAATTTTCTCCCCAGTGGAGTCACTATTTTCTATTATGGAAATATTCCCCTGTGAACAAGTGAACTTTCCCTTGGAGTACATACCCCTCTACCAAGACATAAAACTACCTTTGGACACTACCATTCCTATAGATTCATTTTATCCATCGAAGAAGAGAGAAGGAGGGAGAGTATGATGTACCTCACTTTTGTCGTTTTTCCAAGATGCTCCAATCCCGAGTTCTGAACAATACCTATAATGGACAACAAGAGACAAACTCCTATCTCCTACTCTAATGGATTAGACAAAATCAATCGATCTATGAATATTAAGACAAGCATAGACAAGTACATGTAAAAACATACTAGAAGGAAATAGGCCAATTATACTAGTGAGAACTTCAAAAGGAAACTTACAATCTTCAAATGATGTTGCAACAACCTATCCAAGTCATCTTTGTCCAACCCTTGCTTGAAAGATCCACAATCAAAATAACAATGCTTTGCTGTTTTTTTTCTTCCTTGTTCACCATGAGAATTCCTTCATTTATAGACTTTGAAAGGCTCAACCACCTTGGTTATATTTGGAATTAGTTGAGTATATGGATCCAATAATTGTGATATATCCCTTATATTCATCCCATGAGTTATATTCAAGCCAAACTAACTAAATATAAAATGATATTTCTTCCAATATTTGCTCAACCAACTTGACACTCCCTTAGAATGGGAAACAAAGTGCCAAAAATATCCATGTGAGATGGACAAGGAGTGCTACAATGCTCCCTCTGAGATGGACAAGGAGCATTAGTTCTCCTTGTCGATCTCATAGGGAGCATTGTAGCACTCCTTGCTACAGTATTCACCTCCATTTTCTAATCTGAGGCACTTCAACCTTTTTCCTATCTCATTCTTAACCAAATTTTTCCATTTCTTAAAAGTGTCAAAACAATCATATTTTTGTCGAATGCAATAAATCCATGTTTTTCTATTTGGATCATCAATAAAAGTAACATAATAATAGGAGCCACCAAGAGATGATACCTAAGTTGGTCCCTATACATTTGTATGCACAAGCTCTAATTTTTCACGCTTCTTTTCCTTTCCAACTCTAAGAAATATGAATCGCTTTTGTTTTCCATAAACATAGTTTTCATAGAAATCCAATTCAACTGGTTTAAGATTTGGAAAAAAATACCTTTTGTGAAGTATCTGCATACCCTTCTCACTTATGTTTCCAAGCCTATGATTCCAAAATCTTGTATCCATACGTATAGAACCTAAATATATTGGAGATTTAACATTACCGATACATAAATACAATGTACCTTCCTTCTCTCCTTTTTCCATTACCAGTTATCCTTTACTGACCTTCCACACCTTATCTGTAAATGTAGATATACAACCTTCACTTGCCAATTGTCCTGTTGAAATAATATTTCTTCTTATATCTAGTATATGTGTCACCTCTTTCAGTAACCATTGGTTTCCATTCTTTTTCTTTATTTGTGCCTTACCCATTCCAACAATTTGACATGGTTCATCATCACCCCCCAAAAAATGTCCAAAATCACCTTGAACATAATCTTGGAAATATTTTCTATGGGGTGTGGCATGAAATCAATGCTTTGAATATACTACCCAAGATTTCATAATATTATCTAAAGAAAGAATCAAATAATATTCTAACACATCACCTGTTACATTTTCTTCCTGATTTTTATCTTGTTGTCCATCTCTTTGTTTATTTGGAGATTTGTAGTCTTTCTTCAGATGTCCTTTCTTCCCACAATTCTAGCATTCTATCTTTCCTAGTATGGATTTAGATCTACCCTTCCTATAATTCTCTTAGTTCCTTGATATATTTCCTCTTTCCTTTTGTCTTCCTCTATTCTCCATAGTCAATGCATTACCTTATGCCTCACTTGTGCATTTTCATTGCATTTCCTTGCTAAGGATAACACCAAACAAATCATCAAAATTCAGAGTGTTTGAGACAGAGACAAAGTTACTTACATCCATGACCAAGTCATTCTAGATTTATGGAAATCAGGGATGATTTTAAGGATGGAAATTTATTTTTAAATGTAGAAACCTTGGTGAATCTTACTAATCCTTCATATGAAAACTCTAAATGTTTGGAAATATTTTTGTAAAAATATTCAAATTTCTAAGGATTTTATATAATTTGTATAAATGTTTGGCAATTTTTAAGGTAAAATAATTTTATCCTATAGAATTTGGGCGAATCATTTTTAGAATAAGGAATCTTTTTTGGGGAAAAAACATGGAAAATCATCTCATGAGTGAAATTTATCCCCTAAAATAATCCTTGCTGGAAATAGGAATAAGATTATAATATCCCTAACATATTCGTCAAATTTCACTCCTAGAGAAATTAGTTGATTAGTAAACATATTGAATTCATTTAAATGGTCGACAACAGACCCGCCTTCTGACATATTCATATTAAATAACCTCTTCATTACAAATACATTATTGGAGGCCAAGGGATTTTCATATAGTTTATCCAATGCCTTCATCATATCCTCAGTTGCCATTTCTTTTGAAATATTGAAATATGTTGATGTTGCCAGTCATAGTCATATCATTCCTAGTGCCTTCCTGTCAAGAATCTTCCATTATTCATCCTTCATACTCGTCAGCTACTTTACTTTACTTTAATCTTCCATAATAGGTAGTTTTGGTTGTTAAATTTCTCAACCTTAAACTTTCCATCTTCCATCATTACTCCCAATCGAACTAGGAACAATCTTTTCCTTTGAGCAACCTTTCGCTCTAATACCAATTGTTAGAAAAACAAGATCACAAAGCAATAAAATAAAATAAAATGCAGAAATAAAACACTTAAGATACACAATATAATAAAGACACAGATATATGTGGTTCACCCGGTGTGGGCTACATCCACTAGAAAAATTTCTAGGTCCTTCCTTTATTATTATCCAGCAAATAAAGGGATACAACCTACAACAAACCCACTTAACTTTATCTTCTTTCTATCACAGTCTCCTCTCTCATAATACAATATTCACACACATACATATCCACAATACAATTCCCTCATAAAATAGGGTTTCCTTCTAGGGAAAAAAACCTTAACACAACTTCTACCCTCAGATATGTGACCTTATAATGAATGGTCCAGATTCACCATGAAATCACAATATTTTACAAGAATTTTTTCTGAAGAAGTTATCTTTGGGGGAATTAACCCCAAACCCCTACCAGGGGGGGCTCCAACATTTCTCGCAACCCCCTATTGGACCCCCCTATTGAGATATGTGGGGGTTAAATACCCCCCCCCCACCCCTGGTTAGATAATGGGGTCAAAACATGACTAAAACAATACCTATGAATTAGGAAGATAATCAGGCTTCATCATATCTGCAAATTCCATAACTTCTCTAACTCTCATCTATAACTACCCTCAAAGATGATCTCCTTTTGTGATGGATCAAACCTCTTCATCAAATTTCTTATATGTTTTCACTACCTCTTTTCGATCACAACAACCCTCATCTTAGTTCATTCATGTCTGACACTCTTTGCTCAATGACCCCAATACTTCAAGAATGTTCGAAACCTAGCCCATGAACCCTCGCTTGAATCACCTGCTCCTTATGCACAAGGTTTTAAGCTTCCATCTCAAATGGAATAGGTAACATCCCCTCTACCAAAAGAAATTTTTTAATCCAAAGGGTGATTTCCCGCAACACTCTTCCTCGTGATCCTTCTTTAAATATGACTTCTTATTTTGAAAAAGATTGGTGGTTCTTTGTAGAAAATTCAATAATATATCTTTCCAAGGTGGTATGTACCTAGAAATACACAACTCTAGAACTTAGATGATCTAGCTGTTGAAGATCCACTAATTTCTCAACAATCTAATTATAGCTTCTTTTGATTCGATCTTTGAATTTTTATGCTTCTTGGAGCTGATCGAGCCACTAAAATACCTCTTCCCAGAATAGAATCCAATATATCTCATACTAGTCGCTCACAAGTTCCAAGTAAATTAAAACACTCTTCACAACCCTCAAACTTTTGTTTCATAACTTAGCTTCTTGTAGAATAAACTCGTGACACCTTATTTCCCACCAATTCTCAATGTTAGACATAAGGAGGTGATGTTTCATCCTCTAAAAACTCACTTTAAGGTCAAGTCCTGACAATGTAACCATTTGTTGGCATAAAATTGGAGAATTGGGTTCTCATAGGTTACCAACAAAGATACCATTATAGTCTAGCAACGTTAGCATATCCAAACTTTTGCAAGGGAATGATGTCTCACCCGAACCGCAATTGAGACTTGTGTGAGGTGAAGTGAATCAAAGAAGATGTGTCATCAAGACTGGCACAACATAATGCAGATTCATGCTTTAAAATATAATAATTGTATCACCAAGAGTCTGAACCAAGATAAACATATGATTAATTAGGTTGTGCAACATGCAAACAATTCCATACTTTTGAATTACTGGTTAAATACAAAATACACAGTCCAGAAGTAATTTCACAATGAAGAAACTACATAGTCATACACATCATAACCAAAATTTTGGGGCCCAAATGGTATATTATATTGTTAGTATCTCATAACTCATGATCCTACAAGTATATCCTTCTATCATAGCTTGTACATTACTCTCCATGTTCCAATACCCTCTATATACTCTATTGCTACTACAGAAGCATAGTTATTCCCAAAAAACCCATTACAATAACTTATCCTACCAGACATAATAAAAAAAATGGTGATAGCTTGATAACAAAGGGAACCAACAATAATACTAGAAACAACATTCTAACGACGTACAATATGAACAACAACCAACCCTTTCCCATTACATATTCCAATATTTATAGTTTTCCCTCAGGTGCTTCTTGACTTATTCATCCCACTATTATATATTTTTTATTCTGTGGAATGTTGCTTCTCATGCACTTGAAACTTTTGGCTCTTTCCACTTGCTCCTCCAGCTAGCACATGATATATTTTCCCCATTGACACTCGTGTAGTAAACTTTTCTGGTTCTCCTAGTTGTTCTCCATCGATTCTAATATTTTGTGAGATTGTTGCGCTTTCCCATAAAATATTATCCTTTCCAAAAAATCATATTTTATTTAAAAAAAGAGGGCCCAATAGGCCTAATATGTTACAATTTGAGGTATTTGAGGAAAAATGGGAAATGAAATCATAATAGTGGATCTTGTCTCAATTAGGATGAACAATATTTGTTTCTAGTGCATAGGAAGCTTGGGAAATGGAAAAAGACTTGTGAAAGTAACCTCCAAAGTTAACTTGGGTAAATGGGTAGAAAGCAAAAGGTCTATATTTCACTTTTACCTTGTTTTGGAAATTTGTAAATTCATCCTCAAGCCCAAATTCCCCATTGCATGAGTAGGGAAAACAAATACAAAAATATTGGGAGGGTGTTACTTGATTTATCATTATTAAATCTATTGACTACCTATTGTTGAGGGGATCGATCTTGAGGAAATGATCTATGGAACTTAGTATTTTTGCTACATTCGTTTTATGGCATTAAGGGGTTAGGCATAATTGTGGTTGTTCCAAACAAGTCTGTGTGGATTAAGGGGATAGGATTGTACTTGCAACACAAGGAGGTACTAAAAATAAACATTCATGTATCCTTGTACTATTTTCCTTTGGACTCAAATTATAGGATGACACTATTTATTTGGTTTTGATCACCAACTGAAGGTGGTAGTAATATCCTTGCATAGTAGGACACCATTAATTTTATGGTTGTGATCACTAGATTAAGGTGGTAATATGATCCTTGATTTAATGGGACCACCACTATTGTCATTATTGTGATCACGAACTAAAGGTGGTAATAATATCCTTGCATGCCATAATCCTGTAGGATTTGGAGGTGATGAAAGTATAGGAGCAGGCTCTCCACCACACCTATCCTATTTGATTTACTCTTTAGTAGATTGGGTTTGATTCTTGTGAGTACTGTGATTTTATATTTTTCCTTACTTCATTGAGCTTGAACCCTGCTCATGGGGAAACACCTGTGAAGACGGTTACATTTTTTGTATGTAAAATCGACTCTTTGTGTGGCCCTCCACCCTCCCCCCAACCCCACCCACCCCCACCCTATTTATTGATTATTGGCGTATGGGATGTTATTGAAGGATGGTTTGTGGGATATGGTTGTAGACGACGTTTTTGGAGCTAGAGGCATAATTGGCCCATCTTTGGACTTCTATGAGCTAAAGGTTATATGTATTTTGTGTTAATTATTTCATCGTGCATTAATGTTTATTTGGATAATGATATAGCTACATGTTCTCTACGGAATGAAGGCATGACCCTTATCTTTTGTACTTGCTATATTTTATGCATGTACTTTGATGATTCTATATCTTGTATATATATATATATATATATATATATATATATATATATATATATATATATATATATATATATATATAGTGAAGGTAACACTCTTATGGGTTATTACAAATTTTTATTCTTAGTTATGTCTCTTTATCTTCTAATAGATTCCTCTTTTTAAGTTTGAATTCTATGAAAACATATTTTACCTCCTCAATTTAAATCCCAACCCACTCAATTTTATAAAACTATTTTAGCTAAGATTCAACATCACAAAGTTCCCTCTCATCCTTTTATCCCTTTTCAAATTCCCATCCTAAAGCCACTCTTTTAATAAACTTGGGATCATTTCCAAACTAAATGGAAGTACAAGAGTTATGAGCATCATTATTTGGAACCCGTGAGTTTTTTATTAAATAAATAAAGTCCCTATCCTTTGTCCATTCAAAATTAAGCTTGAAAACGATAGATGGCTTGGGACCTCCTTTAGCTAATTCCAACAAGACAATACTATGATCAGAGTTCCCCAATTATCCTCTACCCATTTCCTAACTAGAATTTTATCATTTGGGAAATATTTTGAGATTAACAACCTATCCAATATTTTCACAATCCTCTCCTCCTAAACTGTAATGTCCCTATTGTCCTAGGAAGCATAAGGAGTGGTTCTTCTAGCCTAAATTGGTTCATGTAGGCTAGGTCAGAAATGTTACCTAGGGAAATCAACTTTTTCCTAGAAAATGACTTTATAAAGTGAAAAATGGAAAAAGGGGGACATGGGTCTTAGGCAAATGAAGTAACTTAAAAATTATGCAAGAATAAAGTGACTTTCAAAAGAAAATTAAAATAAAAGTGAGTGAGAACACTACTACATATTGTAAAAATTCTGACGTTTTATTTGCGGCGTTATGGACAAAATTGTTCATATTGTCGCAAAATAGAGGAAATTTATAAATAAAAAAATTCATATTGCCCGATAATGTCGCTCTTGCCACGTTAACATCACTCTTGCCACGTTTTCCACTGGAACATCTCTCTTGCCACGTTAACGTCACTCTTGCCACGCTTGTGAAGATGTATGTCGCAATTGCCACGTTGATGTCGCTCTTGCCACGTTTTCCACTAGAACGTCGCTCTTGCCACGTTTGTGAAGATGTATGTCGCAATTGCCACGTTAACGTCGCTCTTGCCACGTTTTCCACTGGAACGTCTCTCTTGCCACGTTTGTGAAGATGTATGTCGCAATTGCCACGTTAACGTCGCACTTGCGACGTTAACGTCGCTCTTGCCACGTTTTCCACTGGAACGTCTCTCTTGCCACATTTGTGAATATGTATGTCGCAATTGCCACGTTAACGTCGGTCTTTCCACGTTGACGTCGCTCTTGCCACGTTTGTGAAAATGTATGTCGCAATTGCGACGTTTGCGAAACTAGGTTTTCCCCTCCAACGGTCACCTTAGTATGTTCACCAAGTCAAAATACCAATGGCCACTTAGGAATTTTTTACGTCGGAATTGCGACGTTACAAAATCTATAAATATGTTGCATTTGACGGATGTTGCGACAAGTTTGCTATAATAACGACGCTTCAAAAAGGGTTTGCGGGTCTTCTCGGCGAACAAAAAATAGATATTTGTTTCAGTATAAGTCTATGGGGAAGAATGTCAGAAAACATTAGAGCTGGGAAAAGAATTAAAGAGGGTGAAAAGGGTGACGGTAAATGTTATTTCCCTTGCAAAAATTGTTGTACTAGACGTCCCAAAAGAGTTTTAATAGAAACAACTACAAAACATTGTAGAAAATATGGGTACATGGACGGGGGATCAAATGAATATCGTCTGATGGTTTATACATTCATTATCTGTTTTAATAATTATTGGGTTTATTCATTATTGTTCACCAAAAAGTCCCTTTCATTATTATCTATTAGAGGTCATAAAGAAGAGGAAACCTATAGAGAAGACCCTATACCAATGAGCAGTGG
>ML781361.1:160078-175005 GCA_009831015.1 Picea engelmannii | reverse complement strand
TTCCTGAACACCATTATCTCTACTCTAAACTGCTCAAACCTACACTTCATCCATTCCTGTATGTGCTACATTTCATAGATTGGAGTGCACATACATCATTATCTTTGCTCCATTATCTTTGCTCTAAATTGCTCAAGCCTGTGTTTCTTCAATCTGTGCAAATTCCTATATGTGCTTCATCTGTTGGCGTCTGACACGTTGGAACACTGCTACATGTGTCAAACATGTATTTGACACATGCCCTATTTAAGAAACATGTCAAACAAGTTTCCAACCTAAAAAGAAAGTTGAAACCYTGAWCTCAAAGATGTGAAGGCTTGATAGCATAACCTAACACAATRTCAGCTCACAAAYRAAAGAGGGAGAAAACCAGATAAGACCAAAATGCAACAGAATACAAAAAGAAAATGCACTGAAATGTACAAGTTTAAGCACATTTCGGGCCCTGAAATGTACATTTTCTTTCAACCCATATCTAGTTTCACTACTAAAAATGCAAATATTAAATTTAAAGCTGAAACGTCTGAAACATCTCACTTGCCACGTTTTAAACGTCGGTCTTGCCACATTTGAAGCATCTCTCTTGCCACATATGAAACGTCTCACCTGCCACGGTTGCAACGTCTCACTTGCCACGTTTGAAACGTCGGTCTTGCCACGGTTGCAATGTCTCTCTTGCCACGTTTGAAACACCGGTCTTGCCACGTTTGCAACGTCTCTCTTGCCATGTTTGAAACGTCGGTCTTGCCACGCTTGAAACGTCAGTCTTGCCACGTTTGCAACGTATCTCTTGCCACGTTTGAAATGTCGGTCTTGCCACGTTTGCAACGTCTCTCTTGCCATGTTTGAAACGTCAGTCTTGCCACGTTTGAAACGTCGGTATTGCCACGTTTGAAACGTCGGTCTTGCCATGTTTGCAATGTCTCTCTTGCCACGTTTGAAATGTTGGTCTTGCCACGTTTGAAACGTCGGTCTTACCACGTTTACAACGTCTCTCTTGCCATGCTTGAAATGTCGGAATACAGACGAAAACTAGCTCGTCGGAAAAACGACGTCATGTGAAACGACGTTTGAGGGGGTCCAAGGTTTGTCGGTCTTCCGACAATAGAAAGTGGCAATTGCGTCGAACGTGTCATCGGAATTTGACCCAAATGCAGTAGTGGAAATAAATCAATGGAGAACTAAAAGAGGGGAAAAGAGGAGGCACCCCTCATTCTTGCATTCACTCATTTGGAAAATAGATTTGTGAGAGCTCTTGAGGAAAGAGTCTAGGGTTTTGGGAAACCCTTCATCTATCTCTAGTTTTGGTGTTGAAACTATACACCCTAGTCAGATCTAAGAAAGAAGACACTTCAAGTTTCTTCATTGCACTTCAATGGATTCATTTCCTTCATTCGACATTTAATTTCGGTCTGTGGGGATCGATTTGATCAAGGAGGGCGAGTTTCTCTTGGAGGGTACAAATTGTTTGTGGCTAGAATTCATCTTGGAGAGATCGTGATATTCCTAAGATGGAGTTTCATATGTTGGAGCCCAAATATTTCATTTGTGGTTCGATTTGTGTAGTGGGGGTGAGTTACTTTACGATGGGCATTGAAACTACCTTGAAAGGCACATTTTAATTACTATTGGGATAGTTTGTATGCAGATTACTATTCCATCACAGTTGGGTGCACTCTGTATGTTGAAGGAGAAGATATATTGTTGGAAAGGAGGTGTCAAATTACTTCTTAGGTGAGCAACGAGTCATCCCTTGCATTATTGGGCGTTATTACTAATTCCTAGGCATATTTCTCTTGGTGGTTATGACTAACCCTTGTTGGAAACTACGGTTGGGAACTATTTCTCATAATGGATGCCATTATTAATGTTGGGCATTTCTACTAGGTGCATTCCTTGACTACTGAGAGCTTCAATGAATGTTTTGGCACAAATTTATATTATTATGGGATCCATACTCACTGTTGGGTGCATCTCTACAGTCCATACATACTTGTCATCTCTATTAGATTTTTGCTTCAAGATTAAATTTAGAAGACATATAATATGGCTGCCAAATCCTCCAATCATTGAGACATGTTCCTATTATCATTGTTCTAGATGAATTTGAGAGTGTTTTTGAAATAATTTGCTGCACTATTGTTAAATTACATGCTATAACAACTGTTGTTTTATTAAATGTTTTTGTTCTCTTACGATAATATGAAATAAGTAGATATTTATCAATTTAGTCAACATTGTGGAAATTACATTTTTCATGGCCTTTGTTGGACATTTTATTCAAACAACTTGAGAAAAGTACAAACTTAAATATTTAGACAAAAAATTGCAAAAAAGAGTGGATTGGAATCTTACAGTGGTATCAGAGCATGTTCCTGTGCAGCTATGGGCTTTGAGGGGCACTTATAATCCGATTTACGAGACCAGAAGATGAGCAGAACAATACCTACTGAAGACGTAGGAGAAGGACCCCAGATCCCCCTGGGTGGGAAAAAGAAGAAGTGGTTAGAGAAGATGAGACAACAGAGGAAACACCATCTATCACACCTAAGGGAAAATAAATTATGGTAGAAGAAGATGATATCAGGATCAACAATCTTTTCAATATTTTGAATGATTTGTCTAAGGGTCAAAAGGCCATGATGGACCTTATGGGGTAGCTAGCTAAGAATTATTTGGAGGGCCCAATGAAGCAGCATCATAATGGTGACGTGGGTTCAAACAATGGAGAGGGTAGCCACTCACTCACTACCATGCCGAGCCACCCCCACTTATACACCAAATCCCCCAGACCCACTATGCCTCAATGTTTGGGGAATGAGGCCAGAGGTCCATTGGTTCAGGTTGATCAGGAGGAGACCTATAGGGAATATTTAGAGGATTACATGAGGCTAGGATATTATTTCCACTCAAATATGTAGTTTAAAGAGTTCTACAATATGAAGAAAAGAAACTAGCCAAGAGTGCCCATGAGGGCCATGACACAAAATTTTGAGTTGTAGCATACCCTTGGGAAGGTCACTATTCCCAACTTTGACGTGGGCTCTAAATGCTCTGCTAGATCATGGGGGGGAAATATTGACACTTACTTCCAGAGGCACTAGATGACAGAGACAGATGTCATTAAGTTGGCCACCTTGCACTTGGATGGTGAGGCTCACGAGTGGCGTTACCATGTGTTAGTCACCTTGGGACATGTTGGGGTTACCTCCTACCTAGACTTCACAGAGAGACTCTTTGAGAGATTTGATAGGAAGGACCTTAAGCTTCACTTTAGAGAGTTGGCTCAACTCAAGCATATAGGTAGCCTAGAGGCCTATATATAGAAGTTTAAGAGGGTTGTTGTGATGGTGATAGACATTTCAGAGGATCATTTAGTGATGTTGTTTGTTGAGGGGATAATGGAGCCTCTATGAGGATGGGTCAAGTCCTAAAAACCTGACTCCTTATAGGATGTAGTCAAAAAATCTTGGGGCATGCAGGATGCAGTACTTAAAATCCAATTTCTGCCCAAACCCACTTTTATCCCGAAGACTAAAGAAATCATATCACCTAAGAGATATTGGGCAGACAAGCCCAAAGTGGATGAAGAGACCAAGAGAGAATTGAGGAAAAAGAAACTGGGTTTTAGCTATCAAGATCCATGGGAACCAGGACATAGATGCGCTAGGAAGGATAGAATGGGAAAGGCCCATTACATTGAGATATAGTTTGACAGTGATAGTGATGAGGATGAGGAGGTGGAGTAGGCACAAAACCAGGGACATCCAACATTGAAAGAGGATTATTCATAGGTTGGGGCTAAGGACCCAATCATGGCCTCGATGTCGATATTTTTGAGGTATCATACCTTTCGGGTTAGAGGTGTTTTATAGGGGCACAATGTGACAATATTGATCGATGGGGGAACATCCCATAACTCCATTGACGGTGACATGGTCGAGAGGAGAGGAATTCTGACATAGGAATTCGATGGGTTCGTAGTAGTCATACCAAGAGGCCACCAGATGAGTTTCACCAAGTGGATTCCCAAGCTCACAATAACCATGGGAAACTACTCAATGATAGATGATTTCTTCGTGGTGGACATACCAGACACCAATGTAGTGTTTGATGTTTAATGGATTTACTCTATTGGGAGATACACTACTGATCAAAGGACCATGGATATGGAGTTCATAGGCCCAGATGGAAAGAAATTGATCCTACGATCCATGCACCAGTACCCAACGGATATTGTGTCATTGCACAACATGGAGAAATTTATGAGGCATGGTGATATAGAGTGGGATTTAGAGTGTTTTATTTATGACAGAGAGTCACCTGACCATTTGTAGCAACTTCCAGAGAACTTACATGTATTACTCCACAAACATCATAAAGTATTTAGTGAAATTCCTCCTGGCATTCCACTTGATATAGGTTTTGAGCATATCATAGAGCTAGAAGAGGGGGTCCAAGTAATTATCACAAACCCCTATCGACACCCTAAAGTTTACAAGGACGAGATTGAAAAAAAAAATCAAAGAATTGTTGAAAATGGACCACATTCGCCCTAGTTCTAGTCCATTTGCCTCTTCCATTGTCTTAGTCAAGAAGAAGGATGGTACTCTATGGATGTGTATTGACTACAGGTATCTAAACAAGAAGACGATAAAGAATCGATACCCCATACCCAAGATCGATGAATTAATGGATAAGCTCAGGGGAGCCAATTTTTTCTTGAAGATTGATCTTTGATTAGGGTATCATCAGATCAACATATGAGAGAAGGACGTACCTAAAACAACCTTTAGATGACACTATGGGCATTATGAGTTTCTGTTCATGCCATTCGGACTAACTAATTCCCCTGCCACTTTCCATTCGTGCATGAATCATGTGTTCAATAAGCAATTGAGGAAGTTCTTATTGGTCTTCTTTGACGAGATCCTCATATACAACAAAAAATGGGAAGACCATCTGCGACATCTGGATGAAGTACTTGGTATTATAGAGAGCCAATAGTTGTATGCAAAGGAATCCAAGTGTGAATTTTGTATGACAAAGAAGATCTACTTGGGGCACGTGATTGGGGTGAATGGGGTACATGTGCACCAAGAAAATATCAGGGAGATCATTGAGTGGCCAACTCCTAGGAATGTGACAGAAATAAAGAGTTTCCTTGGTCTTTGCACTTACTACAGGAAATTTTTTAAGAGATTCTCATAGTTGACAATGACAATGAACAATCTCACCAAAAAGGGGGCTTTCATTTGGATTGAGGAGGCCTAGGAGACATTAGAGTAAATGAAGAAGATGATGAGTTCATGCCCTATTTTAGCACTCCCTGATTTCACTCAGCCCTTTTTCTTGGAGTGTGATGCTTTAGGAATTAGGATAGGAGTTGTATTGATGAAAAGAGGTCACCTAATAGAGTTTGAGAGTCGCAAACTCTGAGAGTATGAATAGCATTATTCCATATATGAAAAAGAGATGTTGGCCATAATCTATGCTTTGACCAAATTTCAACAATACTTGGTGGGAAACAAGTTCAAGGTAAAGAACTATCATAATAGCATGAGGTTTCTCATGGAACAAAGGGAGATGAGCGAGCGGCAACAAAAATGGATCAGTAAAATCCAATCCTACGATTTTGAAATTGAGTATGTGAAAGGAAAAAATAATGTGGTTACCGAGGACCTATCTAGGATACCCACTCTCTCTCATAGAGATTTCAGTGGAATGAAAGGCACTTCTATTGGTGGAATACTCCAAAAACATGTTTTCTTGTGAGATACTTGATGGTCAAGTCTCTGATGATAGGTACAGGGTTATTGATGACATCATATATTATAAGGAACGGATCTATTTAGTACCAGAATCTTAGTTGAAAGAAAAAATTATGCATGTACTTCTCCTTTGGAAGGTCATCCAAGATACCTGAAGACTTACAGACAAATTCAGGAGAGGTTCACTTGGAAGGGTATGAGTACTGATGTATTGAAGTTTGTATGGGAATGCCACATCTGTTAGCAAAACAAGGTGGAACATAGCCATCCAACAGGATTGCTCCAACCGCTTCCCATTCCTGAAAAAAATGGGAAAGCATTTTGATGGATTTTATTATAGGGTTTCCTTTGGTTCAGGGGAAAGATTGTATTTACGTGGTGTTTGAAAGGATCACTAAATTCTCCCATTTATTTTCCATATCATCCAAATACGTTGCAGTGCAAGTAGTAGAATTGTTCTTCAGAGAGGTATTTTGGCTACATGGACTGCCCAAGACAATTGCCAGTGATCGAGACAATATATTCATGGGGGGCTTCTAGTAGGATCTATTCAAACTCATAGGGACATAATTAATTCCTAGTACCAGTTAGCACTCTCAGGATGATGGGAAACCCAAAATTGTGAAAAAATGGCTCGATGAGTATTTGAGAAATTATGTATCGTGGAAACAAAAGGCGTGGATCAAATGGCTTCACTTGGGTGAGCATTGCTATAACACAACTTATCACATGTCGATCAGGATGACACCTTTCAAAGATTTGTATGTTTATGACACCACCACCTTTGTGGACCGATCATTTGGGGACAATCGGACACCCAAAGCCAAATATTGGATTCAGGAGAGTCATGACATCTTGCGAACTCTCAAAGATAACCTGCAAATAGAACAAAATCAACAGAATATGTATGCCAACAAGCATAGAGTAGAGCGCAGTTTTGAGGTGGGAGACTTGGTATACCTCCTCTTGCAGCCATACATGCAGTCATCTTTGAAAATGAAAGGGGAAGAGAAATTGAAGCCATAATTATATGGCCCCTACAATATTTTGAGGCGAGCCGGGGAGGTAGCTTATGAGTTAGAGCTTCCAAAGGGATGTAAGATACACAATGTATTTCATGTTTCATGCCTCAAGAAGGAAGTGGGAAAACATGTTGTTATATTTACAGAGCTTCCACCATTGGATAAGGAGGGGAAATTGATTCTAATTCCAAAGGAGGTGTAGGAGACTAGAGAGCAAAAATTAAGGAACAAGAGCATCAAAGAGTACTTGATCAAATGGAAAACTATTCCTATCAAGGATGCTACTCGGGAGGAGAGAAGATATTGCAACATCCTGGATTACAATTTCTCGAGGACAATAAATTTCAGGAGGGGAGGATTGTAATGTCCCCGTTGGCCTAGGAAGTGTAAGGAGTGGTTCCGCTAGCCTAAATTGGTTCCCATAGGCTATGTCAGAAAAGTTACCTAGGGAACTCAACTTTTTCATAGGAAATGACTTTATAAAATGAAAAAGGGAAAAAGGGGGATATGGGTCACTTAAAAATTATAAAGTGTGCAAACATAAATTGAATTTAAAAGGAAAATTAAAAGTAAAGTGAGCAGGAAATAACTCAATGGAGAAATAAAAGAGGGGAAAAGAGGAGGTGCCCCTCATTCTTGCATTCTCCCATTTGGAAAATAGATTTTTGAGAGCTCTTGAGGAAAGAGTCTAGGGTTTCTGGAAACCCTTCATCTATCTATGGTGTCGGTGTTGAAAATATACACCCTAGTCAGGTCTGAGGAATAAGTCACTTCAGGTTTTTTCATTGCACTTGATTGTCAGTTCCTTCATTCAACATTTAATCTTGGTGTGTGGGGATCGATGTGTTAAAGGAGGGAGAGTTTCTCTTGGAGGGTACATATTTTTTATGGTTGGAATTCATCTTGGATAGGTCGTGATATTCCTAAGCTAGAGTTTCATATGTCGGAGCCCAAATATTTCATTTGCGGGTCGATTTCTGTAGTGGGAGCGAGTACTTTAAGCTGGGCGTTGAAACTACCTTGAGAGGCGCATTTTAATTACTACCTGGACAGTTTGTATGTATATTACTATTCCATCACAGTTGGCCGCAGTCTGTATGTTGAAGGAGCAGAGATATTGTTGGAAAGGAGGGGCCAAATTACTTCTTGGGTGAGCAACAAGTCATCCCTTGCATTGCTGGGCATTATTACTAATTCCTGGGTGTATTTCTCATGGTGGTTATCACTAACCCTTGCTGAAAACTACTGTTGGGCGCTATTTCTCATACCAGACACCATTATTATTGTTGGGAATTTCTATTGGGCACATTCCTTGACTGCTGGGATATTCATTGAATGTTTTGGAACGAATTTATATTATTATGGGCGCCATACTCACTGTTGGGTGCATCCCTACAGTCCATACATACCTGTCATCTCTATCGAATTTCTGTTGCAATTTTAAATTCGGAAGACAGATAATATGGCTGCCAAATCCTCCAATCACTGAGACAGGTTCCTATTATCATTGTTGTAGATGAATTTGTGTGTTGGTCAAATAATTTGTTGCACTATTCTTAAATTACATTCTATAGCAACTGTTTTGTTATTAAATGTTTTTTTTTCTCTTACGATAATATGAAATAAGAAGAGATTTCTCAGTTTATTCAACATTTTGGAAATTACATTTTTCATGGCCTTTGTTGGATGTTTTATTCAAACTGTTCGAGAAAAGTACACACTTAGATATTTAGACAAAAATTTGCGAAAAAGAGTGGATTGGAATCTTACATAAACTCTTGTATTCCTCCATGCAAGGAACAATTTGATAGGGGAACAATTTATTGGTCCCACATCCTCAAACATTCTAATGAAAATATTTATTAAAGGGTCCGAGCATGCAATCTCCATACTTCAGCTCATCCTAAAGAGAAATTAGATCAACATCGAGAATAACCCCATCCTACCTCAATAGATTCAAACCAAACAACTTCTCTCAATAAAATTCTCTCATAATACATAGCCCATAAGTGTTTAGGACCGTTACCTCCATCCCCTGCACTTGGAAAAAAAGCATAGTTCCCAAACCTGAAGAAAAATAAAAAGATTTAGTGGATAGAAACCTTATTAAATTCCATCTAGTGAGAAAACCTTCCCTATACCATCCCTTAGCATCAAAACAATAAAACTTCCAACTCCAAAATTTATTTTCCAACTCTAAAACAACTCCCCCCCACCTTGCATAGTATCCTACAACAATAACATGTCTATGTTGTATAATTGAACTAGTCTCTTAATGTCCTATAGGTTTGAGTGATGGCCTATCCCTGTAGCACTCAAGGATAGGCATATCATAAGGGAAATGGACATGGTGTTGTAATTTCTCTAAGTACCCATGTTAAAAAAAATATTCCTTACACTACTTTAATATTTTTTTCATGGGCCTCCCAATTGATTTACTTTGATGTACATTTTGGAGATTATGTGACCTTATTTTATACCAAAAGACCCAGTATGACTATGAATAATACAAAGATATATGGATTTATTCATTTGAATATTATTAGATGATTGCATGATTGAGTTGTGTGATGTATCTTAGTTTAGTTGTGTTTTTTATTAATTCATGCATTTATAAAGGTGTACTAATACATTGCTCAAGTGTGTCAAATTTCAAGGGAAGTCCTTGCCAACATAAACCTAAGATATAAGGGGGATTATGTCCCTTATTTAATCTACAAGGCATGTGAAGCCTTCACTTAATTGAGAAACCGAATCAAGAACCATCTCAGTTCAAATATCTAATTGAAGAAGATAAATATAAAAGGGGATTTGATCCTTAAAACGTGGGCCATTAATTATAGGTGTCCTAAGGACAAGACCCTTTCAATCAAGTATTGATTAAAGATATGATTGATGAGTGTTTTTGCATACATAGAAGCTAGGGGTTACCCTTAGCTTAGTATTGTTATTTTGAGAATTGAAAACTTTATTAGGAGATAGTTCATTTGAACATGTTGAGGATAAATGGCTATTATGGATTAATCTCTTAATGTAGAAAATGTGTTTTTAAATTTCTTTCTTTGGTAGCTTTTTCAGGTTCTCTATAGAATGCTCGAGTAAGGCCCACTCAAGGATGAACAAGGGACCTTTGCGCGTTATCATCTTTCACTTTTTAGTTGTCTTTAGCTAATTTTGTCATTATTCTCAGTTATGCACTATTTCCTACAAGCAATCTTGATTTCCAATAGTAGTTTCCAAAATATCATTTCGAGAAGTGTTAGTTTTGTTATGTCATTGATGAGGAGGAAATGTTAACTCTATTTTGCAATAGTTTTATTTCACCTTTAAAACATGTCAATTTAAGTATAGATAACTCTATTTTTTGGTAGCTTATTTTATCCTTACAACATGTCAATTTAATTAGTGTCAGCCACTTTATCAATCAATTTAACTCTATTTTGTAGCTCTTCTAGTTCTATGTTTCCAACAATATAGTCATTTTGTTGCATGTTATTCCCATATTTCATTTAAGTTCTATTATTTATATTTTATCCTTGTTTTTGTTAATCATTTCTTTCATTCCTATAGTTATCATGTCTCCTTTCTAAGAAGATAGTTGTCCTTATGTAGTTTGCATACATAGTGTTTAGTATCTCATCAAAATAGCATGTTCCTAGGTTGACAATGATAAGTCATAGAAAAATCCTCATTTTATGTATAAAACCCGTTTTTAATCCCTAGATATTGAATTATTACATTTCTAGTATTATATTTGTATGTAGGCTAGAACCCTTCATCACACCCTTTCATTATAATTGTACCCTTTGTATCTTGTATAGATATACTAGGGAGACCTAGTATTCAGATCATCTTATCATCTCATATTTTATTCTAAATTGGATACATTGTAAAATTAGGTTTCCCCCTCGAAGTGGAATGTATTCATTAAATTTCTATCATTTTTAAGGTGTTCAATCATAACATTTGGTATTAGAGCATCGATCCTAGGGTTTTTCTTCTTCAAGCAAGTCATCTTGAAATTTTCTCTATAACATTTTTTTGGGTCACTTGAGATGATGGAATTTGGAGGTTATTTAGAATACATATCAAGGTATATACGGTAAAAATTTTAGGTTTTGGGTCATTATACTTTTGGAAATATATCCTATGGAAGATAGGGTTTTTTACTCATCCTCAATTAAGTTTTAAACGAGTCATCTTGGGATTTTCGATATAATTATTTTTTAACACGATTTAAATAGGGAAACTTGAAGGTTATTTAGAATGTTGAAAACATATTTCTCCAACCACTAGGTATCTTGTTATTTATTGATTTCCTTACTTCAAAACAAATTATCATCTCAAAAAAAATACACTGTTACAATATTCAACTCAAATAAACATAGCGGAAGAAAAAATGGAAACCAAATAATGCACACATAAACACCATTTTTTTTTTGTAGATAGCCCTAGAAAACCCTTGGAGAGAAAACTAGTGCTAAGAATGATTTTATTACATTGAAATTAGGGCTCCCATAATAGGGATAATGGCCCACTAAGAGAAAGAAAACTGAAGACAAACCTGACAAATTTTTATATGTTGTATGACCCAAATCTGCATGCTTTTAGAGGTGCAAATTCCTTTCCCTCTGAACACTCTCATATACATGCTTGTCTCCACTATTATCCATGTACACACATAGAAATACTATATGAAAAACACCATATGGCTCGACACTTTCTTGTGGCTTCACTCTACTGAAACCCACTTGTGTTTTCCTCTGTTCTCTCTTCTCCTTGACCTGATCTCTATATGGAAGTCCTTCTCCACCTATCCAAGATCTTCTTGAATCAATGTCCTTCATGATCCAAACCTGTATTTGTCGACTCTCTCAACGCATGTATCAAGTGTCTTCCTCCTTCACCCTATACTTCATTTTATAATATATAGTTATAACCTAACCCTAATCTCCAAAGTGATTGATAGTTGAAATTTCTTCTCACCTAACTTGAGATCAATGACTAAGATTAAAATGCTAGATTTTAGCATTTCATTAAATAACTCAATCAATTTAATTAATTAATTAATAAAATAACTTTACTTTAATAATTCATTTCATTAAATTCAAGTCAAGGATAGAAGGCTTTGGATGAATTCCACATACCTAGACACATATAACTATGTGAAAATACCTATCTGTTGCTACCATGCATCAACACTCCCTATTAGAGAAGAAGGTATTATGCACCAATCCAAGTTTGTCTCTGAAGAACTCAAACTTCCCTTTAAGAAAGGTTTTGGTCAGAATATCTACAACCTACTCATTTCTAGAAATATATTGAAGCTTCACTTCTCCCTTCTGGATCCTATCCCAAATGAAGTGGTATTTGATCTCAATATGGTTGGACCTGTCATGGAATATTGTATTCTCTAAGATTTTGATACAACTTTGATTATCGTAGTATATCACCATAGGCTCCAACTCCTGATCAAATAAACTTGTAATCAATATGCAAATACAAATGGTTTCACAACTAGCCATACTCACTGCCATATACTCTACCTATGATGAATTGAGTGCTACAGAATTTTACCTCATACTGAACCAAGTAATCATTGCTTATCCCAAGTTGAAGCAGAACCCCGAGGTTCTATTTATATCTATTGGAATCCCTGCCCAATCTGAGTCCATATATCCCTACAAATCCACTCCATATCCTCCAATATATCTCAATCCATAGTCCATTTTTTTTTTTTTTTAAATAAGAAAGTTATATTAAGTGTGGTGCCTGCTATGGCTGATCAAAGGTTCCAAAATTACAAAAAATAACCAGCTGTAGTTACTGGACTGCCCCAACAGAGGGGAAACCAGTCTAGTCAGCTTCCGAGTCATCAGTCCTAGACAGTTGCTGAATGATAAAACAAGCAAGACAAAAAATATAAGCCACCTAGCCTAGGATAGCAACAAAGAGCTAAACACCTGGCGAAAAGCCCAGCCACGCGGCGCCGAGGTCCTCTGCCCAGGGTTTTGTCGCAGGCTTGTTCGGCTGATCATCCCCCTTTTGCTCCCTGTGCTCCTCTCGTTCTGTGTGCTCAGGTGGACCGCTGTGCTCCGCTTCCTTCTGCCTTGTTGTTGCTTGTTGCAGCATGTCATCTAACTCTGTGTCAATTTCCCCCCCCAGTGCGATGCCCGTAGGGTCTGTGGAGAGCCCCATTTGCATAGTTGAGAGGATCTGTAGAAAGGTGCCCGCATTGTCTTCGGTGGCTTGGAAATGAAACTTGAGGTCCGCCACCTCTCTTCTGAGCTCGAAGACGAGGTCGTATAGAATGCCCAGTCTTTCGTTGAGATTGTCTCTGTCGGGGTGGGTCGCTGGGTGGAGACGCAGTCGTTTGGCTGCCCCGAAAGCCCGAGGTTCACTTCGCCAGGTACTCGAGGAGGCTGGGAAAGACATAGACGCGAATAATTGCATCCGAGGGTCTAGAGGAAAGCATGGAGTCATAGGCGTACTGCTCGGGATGGTGGCCATGGCGCGTGGGAGCGTAGACTGCTTAGGAGGTGTGGTGACCAAAGGTCTATGACGTTTAGTCTGCGTAGAAGTCGGGGTGACAACAGGGGAAAGAATTGGCTGATGGGTAGAGGAGCCTGTAATCGGGGAGGTCGAAGGCGAGAGGGGAGGTCGGTGGGGCTTCCATGAGGAGCCCCGCTTGGGCTTCCCCCTTATGCGTTCCCTCATGGGTGCAGGTGGACGGTGTTTCGCATGAGGAGCAAGGAGCCAGAAATGCAGGTAGCCGGTGGTCCAAATTGCAGAGGAGGCCGAGTTGTGCTTGCGCCGTGAAGGGAGGAGCCCTTCCAAACGCAAGCTGGGTGGAATAATGAGAGCCATTATCCAATCCATGTTACAGATAACTGGGAAGCTTAGGGTGGCGTAAATGCCCCTGACCTCGCCCATCAAATCCATTTTATGCGGTTTAATTCATCAGGACATCCGAGCCCTGCGGCACGGGGCGCTCACGTGCCTGCGTGTGGTTCTGCGACGCGTCCGATCCCATTCTGTGCCACGGGGAGTCCACTATCACCCCATCCGGGGAGGCATCCACTAAACCAGCCTTTTGCATGCACTGCTGAAGGATTGGATGTTCAGGATTCTGGGCCGAGTAGCAGCGGAGGTCTGGTCCCTGCCATTCAATGCCCACATTAGCCAATTCATCCACGACCTGATTCTCTTTTCTTCGGACGTGCGTGGGGACAATCACCTGCTGAGGGTGCAACAGTTTTGCAATGATCTGCAATCCATAAGTGAGTCTCTAGCTGGGCGATATATTGTCCGGATTAACTCCGTGTAGAATTTTGTGCAGCAGGCCGATTATGATCTGAGAGTCCCCTTCAACTATGAGCTTCGTATAGTTTTTCTGGGAGGCGATTTGTAGACCGCTGATAAGGCCCCAAAGTTCCGCTACATTATTCGAAGTATGCCCGAGGGGGCCTGCTCCTATGGCTTTAATATGTCCAAGATGGTCTCGAAAGACGACCCCATAGCCTGCATCTCCTGGGTTTCCCTTTGAGGCCCCGTCAAAGTTGAGTTTGAGGAAGTCAAGTGGAGGGGGAGACCAGAGGGAAGGGCTAATTGGAAGAGGTTTGGCAGGGGAAGGTGAAGTCGAGAGGGATGGGGTAGGGGGAGTCCAGTGCCTCAAGACAGGAAGCTCGGCAGGAGTACAGGCCAAGTCAGCCTCTAACCAAGGTTTAATTTGAAGAGTTTCCATAATATTTTTGTGACAAAGGTCCCAATAATGATTCCAGGGATGTGCCCGATTTCTGAAGATCCGGCTGTTCCTTTCTTTCCAGACTTGCCAGAGGACAAAGCCAGGTAAGAGCTGCCAAACTCTGTTGAGATAGGGAGAGCTAAAAGCCTGATCCCTCCATTTGCTGATGGTTTCAATGACGCTGTCTCTAAGGCGGTCCAAGGTGCGCATGACCATTGCTACCTGATCCCAGATTTGTGCTGTGTAGTGGCATGTGTTAAGAAGGTGATTCAAAGATTCCTCCTCTTCCTTGCATAGGGTGCAAAGAGAAGGTCCCTGAAATCCTCGCTTCAGAAGATTATCCCAAGTGAGAATGCTTGAGTGCAGGACTAGCCAGAGAAACAGGGTGAT
>ML781361.1:128832-159567 GCA_009831015.1 Picea engelmannii | reverse complement strand
GAGATTATCCCAAGAGGAGTGTTTGTGGGCTTTGTCAATCAGGGGTATGCCTAGATATTTGGACGGAAGGGAGCTTCTCTTGAAACCAAGGATCGCCGAAATGTGAAGCTGAATCGGGAGAGGGGTATTGAAAAAGAAGATTTAAGACTTATCCAAATTGCATTCCAGACCTGAGGCATCGGAGAAGAGTTGGAGAATCTCCTTAAGAGTGGTAGCTTCTCTTGCGGTTGGGTTGCCCATCAGGAGGGTGTCGTCTACGAACTGGCTGTGGGAAAGAGGCGGGGTTACGCCATGCAGGGGAAGGCCGGTTAAAAGGTTGTTCACCAAGGCTGCATGGATAGATCTGCTAAGTCCTTCCGCCATGATGATGAACAGGAAAGGGGAAAGGGGGTCTCCCTGTCGAATACCTCTTGAAGGTGAGAAGGGTTTTGAGGGAACACCATTGATAAGCAGGGAGAAGAATGCCGAGGAGGTGAGGTTTAAAATCCATTTGACCCAATTTTGGTCAAAGCCAAATGCTATTAACATCGCTTTCATATATTCCCAACTTAGTTTATCAAATGCCTTTGAAATGTCCAGTTTTAAAAGCATACATGGGGTTTTGGTTTTTTGCAAGGAGTGGATGACCTCATGTGCCAGGATGATGCTGTCCAGTATTTGCCTGCCTTCGACGTATCCCGATTTCTCTGGGGAAATGATATTCGGCAGGATCGGTTTGAGTCTACGGGCGATGACCTTGGTGAGGAGCTTGTAGATGACGTTGCAGAGGGCGATGGGCCTGTATTGCTTTGGTTTGTTCGCTTGTCCCTCTTTAGGAATGAGGGCAAGGAAAGTAGCATTAAAGGCTCGCAGGACTTCTCCAGTAGTCCTCGAGTCTTCTAGAATCTCCCACACCTCTGTTCTGATCATCGTCCAACAATAGTGGAAGAAATCGCTGGTAAAGCCATCTGGACCCGGAGCTTTTCTTTTGGGGGTGTCTTGAAGCGCTTGGTCAACTTCTTCGATGGTGAAGGGCCTGAGGAGAGCATCATTTTGTTCCTGTGTCACCAAGGTAGGGATGCACCGAGTGATCCGAGTGATAGCTGTGCTTCGATCTGGAATGGGCTCCGTGAGTAGGTCTTGGAAGTAATTGACCAGATGGGTCTCCAGGTCGTCGTGGGAGTGCAGGGTCTCCCCCTCTTCTGTGATAAGATGCGTTATCTTATTGGAATGCCATCGTTGGATAGTGGCTCGATGGAAGAATTTAGTATTGCGCTCCCCCTCCTTGAGCCATTGTACGCGTGACTTTTGCTTCCATAGTAGCTCTTCCTACCTTTTCCTGTCGGCAATTTGCTGGTTTACTTTGTGCTCCTGGTCTTTGAGCTCTTCAGTGAATCCCTGCTCCCTGATTCTGCTTTGGATCTCGCTCATTTTCTCTGCCAGCTGTTTTTGTGAGTCAAAGATATTTCCAAAGGTGTGTCGGTTCCAAGACTTGAGCGTTTGTTTAAGCTTTTTCAACTTTTGTTGGAATTTGTACATCTTGGTTCCATAGGGAATTTCTGCGTCCGCCCACCAGCCCTGAATTTTTGCTTGGAAATCTGGATGGTCTAACCAGAATTGTTCAAATCGAAATGGCTTCCTCCCCGGGGTGGCAGGGACGTCCAACCATAGTTGGATGGGCCAGTGATCTGATCCTGTGCGATTAAGGATGCTGGATTCTGCTGCATTGCCTTCCATTATGAGCGACTCCGACACAAGGAAGCGGTCTAATTTACAAGCGATCTGATGCATCCCTATTCTTCTGTTGGTCCAGGTATGCGTTCCATTGATGGCTTCTAATTCAATTAATCTGAGGTCATCTATTAGACTGTTGAAGGCGTCAGAATCTCGATCCAGTCGTTTTGAGCCTCCTTTTTTTTCCGCCAGGCCTCGGATGATGTTAAAGTCGCCCCCTATTATCCATCTGTGGTAATGCGTGATACTGGACAGGTATCTTAGGCTTCTAAGGAAGGCCTGTTTGTCTCGTGGTGTGGCTGGTCCATATACATTCGTTAGATGTCCCGATTTGTCTGATCCTATGAGCCTATAATCTGCTGTAATAGCCCATCTGGTGGTGCAGAAATGTTCCAAAAGGACAGTGTTGGTATTCCAGAGGATAGCAAGTCCCCCTGCTGTGCCTACTGCATCAATCGAGACCCCTCCTCCCTACTTCCAGTAATATGGGAGTAGTCGATTTATATCGTCTGTGGTACACTTTGTTTCCTGCATCATTACAACGTCTGGCGCTTCCGCTATGATCAAGTCTCGTAGCATTTTCTGCTTGCTACGTCCGTTCAGCCCTCTGATGTTCCATGAGATGATCTTCATGAGGATTGAGGGGGGGGGAGAGGGGGAAAGCTATCCGAGATCAGGTGGATCTGCCCTGAGTTGACCATAAAGCTTCCAATTTCCTGTATAAGCTTGTTTGTGGATTTTCGTCCCCGTTTCTTCTCATCTTTTTGTGCCTTATTTGGGTTTTTTATCTGACTGCCTTGGATGCCCAGAGCTTTGGTGGCTCGAGCTGATGAGCCCGCTGAGGAGTTGAGGTACACTTTATGTACCTTCCATAGCTGATCTCTTGGAATGGTGTACAACTTCTGATGTCGATAGGCATGCTCTAGGTGTTCCAGGTCTATTCCAGCTAGATCCTGTTCTTCGACCTCCATTTCCTCATCGCCGTCTTCTGTCTCCCTGTTCTCAGTTGGTCCACTCATTGTGCCAGCTAGGGTGGATTCCATCTCCTTATTGGGTTGTTCGGGTTCTGGGTTTTTAGTTTGAGCTTCTGTGCGCGGGTGTGGAGAGATGATCTGCACTGGAGTTGAGGATTCCTCTGGATTATCTTGTAGGACAGCATATTTATTGCTAGTGGAAGGATCTTTTGTTACCTGAGCTGGTTGCCTTCTGCTTCCCTGTCTTCTTCCCCCTTGCGGTTGTGTGAATCCTTCCTTATCCCTTCCATTTTCCGGATTGCCCTCCTTGTGCGCATTGTTGAGTGGGAATTCTCTGAAGAGATGTCCGTGTTCGTGGAATTTCCGGCAGCGAAAGGGAATATGTTCATAGTCAATAGTTTGGGCCCAATACTCATCCTGATATTCTAGCGATATGGATCCTAGGAGCGGCTTGGCAATGTTGAGATAAACACATATTCTTGCATAAGAAGTGTAACGTCTCTGCTTAGTGGCTTCAGAGGATTTGACATAGATGCCAATGGTATTGCCTATACCAGCTAGAACTTCCTCCAACCAGAATTCCCGTGGAAGAGAATACAGCCTGATCTAGACTGGCGCGTGGGTGAAGTCTTCCTTTTCCGGGCTGAACTTTTCTGTCCAGAATCTCAGGAATAGTCCTGCCGAGTTAAAAAAATAAGGCCCTCCATCGAAGATTCGATTCCTGTCTTCAAGGTTGTGGAGAATGATTGTGAAGAAACCCTTTGATCCCAGTTGGAGATCATAATGCCCTTTTGGCCTCCACCAGTACTGGATCCATTTGATTAATTCGCGTTCTGAGGGCCAGAGCCCCAGAAACTTTCCTATCAGGGCGTGATCTTGCATATATTGTTTCTGTTCCTCAATGCGGGGTGAGTTTATGACGTATTTTGGGGATTTTGGGGCTTGCAGAATGCACTTACCGGGGATCCAAGGAGCCGAGGCATTTGCAGGGCTGTCTTCCTTTGCTGCGTCCATGTCTGTGTCCCTATCCTTGAATGTGCCTTCGACCAGCAACTGTGCGCGCATTTCAGGAGGGGTTTCGAAGGTCGGCCTCCTCCATTTGATGTCTGGATCTGCATTAGCGGTGACCTGGCTGTAGGTTCCACCTGTCGGCGCCTCCCCAGGGCCTTACGGGAGCCCCTGCGGGGCCATTGTTTTGTTGTCGCAGTCCTCTGCGGCGTGAGATGTTGAAACCCTAGCTTCAGAGCCAATTCCTTGTTATAATCCATAGTCCATTTTAATTCTCAAGTACCTTAGCACATATTTCATTGTGATCCAATGCCCCTTCCTTGGCTCCACCATGAACTGTTTCAAGGTGTTCACAACAAAAAAATATGTATCCTGTTGTTGACCAAATATATCAAGGACCCTATAATCTCCCTATATATCCTGGGATCCACCAACTCTAAATATTAAATCATCACATTCTTCAGATACGTCACCATAGGTGTAGCCATCAACCTTCATTCCTCCATCCTAAATCTCCTCAAGATATCAACTACATACTTTTGTTAACCAAGGAAGATATCTCGTGATACCTACCATACCTATAAACCTAGTAAAAAATGCATCAAGCCAATGTCCTTCATCTTGAACCCACTAGCTAAATCTAATTTTCACCCTGCAATAAGCTCCTCTACACCTGTGAGAAATAAATCATCGATGCACAAAAACAAAATGAGTCGATCTACTCCAACAAGTATGAAGTACAAGTTAGGATTCACCTCACTCTTGGTAAATCCCATGCTATGCAAGTATCTATCAATTATGGAATACCATTCCCTAGGTGCTTGTTTGATTCCATACAAGGCTTTGTTAATCCTACACACATGAGAATCCCTCCCATGTACCTAAAAGCTCTAAGGTCTCTCTATGTATACTTTCTCCTTAATGATCCCATTGGGGAAATATTTTTTCACATCCATTTGATTTATCCTCCACCTCATAACTAAAATAATATAAATAACAACTTGAATAGAAGCATGCTTGATGACTAGGGAAAATCTCTCCCCATTGTCCACTCCTTGTTTATGGGAGAACCCTCTCACCACAAACCTCTCCTTAAACTTCTCGATTCTACCATATGTAGCATGATTGATATTATAGAGCCACTAGGAACTAAAAAATTACTTCCCCTCTAGTCTCGACACTATGTCCCAAACATCATTCCTCATAATAGAGTTGTACTCCTCTACCATGGCATCCCACCATACTTGTTGATCTGTTACTTCCTCAAAACTGGAAGGCTCAATATCAATGATGCTACTCATAAGTGTCATATAGTTTGAAAAATTCTTCGGAGGCCTGTACTCTCTCACCACACTCCTAGGAGACTCACCAGAATGATTCAATGTCTATAATATCCACCTAGGTATCTTGATAGTACTAGAAATGGATAACTCCTCCTCCCCACTTGAAGTATGAATTGTTGATGTTGGAATTTTCTTCCATGCTTGCATGTTTCCTTCTTAATATTGGGGAGTTGAGATTGTTGATACTGAGATGGGGGTGAATCAGTATCAAGTACAATTTAAAACCTTTTGCAACTTATACTTAAACCATTCAATTATATCCAATGATCAATGAACAATAGTATAAGATTTACACCAATACACCACAATACACCATGCACAATATATGAGAAATAATCAATAGTTATTGTTCAAGGGAAGTAATGACTTCCAAAGGTAGCTACAACTTCCAAATATAAAGGGAGGGATAAAAATACAAGAGGAAGATACAATCCTCCAATATCAAGAGAGATTTTAAATCTCCATCCTTGCCCCTTCCTTCCACCCAATAATATACAAGAGATAATAAAACTTCACATTAAATCATCACCATCAACCAACCATCACATAGAACCTAATAATGCTTCCCGAGACTTCTTCAATTTCTACAATTATTCAATTCTTGGAATAATATGATCCTATAGATAATATTATTTAGTTTATTCTCTGAAAATTCTCCAAATTTCACTCCTTGAATCCTCCCCAAAAGGAAGTTATAGAGAGAATGGTAGACCTTGTTCAATTCTGGTTTATTCAGGAGACCGAACTTGTACATAATGCCCCACGCTCAATATTTAACATCAGATTCTGAAACTCACACACAAGAAACTATAGTCCGTACTCTTTCCAATGAAATTTTTCTAACATCATTTCGATTCTCGATGAAGAAGTTATGACATTTTTACCCGGAACACCTGTTTATTGACTAGCTTCAAGACTGGTCACAAACCCTATCTTCCATAGAGTGTATCTCCATAATTATAGTGAATCAAGAGATGAAATTTTTAACATGGGTACCTTGATATGTCTTCTCAATACCATAGCAATTTCACCATCTGAATCATTCTATAAAAAAAGTTGTAGTAAAAATGGTAAGATGACTTGAAAATAACATACCGTAGAACACATCACCAAAAAACTTCATCCTCCCTTGAAATCTGGCCTTCTTTACTTCTGATTTCCTCTTAAATTTGACTCATGTATCAAATGAATGTATAATGATATTTATTTATACCATTTATGTCAATTCCTTTTAACATTAGGGCCGACCTGACAATTTCTTATTTTGTAATTCTTTTCTTTAATTATCTTCAGGGCCTACATGTACTTCCTCCTTCAATTCACTTTGTCATATTCAAAAATTCATTTCTCCTCGACCATGAGGATCCACGTGATGTGTCACATACCACCGGAAACAACATGATGTATACTATCCATCCATGGGTATTGTATCTACATGTTCATTTTACTTCATGTCCAAATACCTTCATCAATCTTGTGGTCCAAAACCCATGACTAGGGTTGATATCAAAGACAACAACCAATCTTCCAACAGAGACCCAGGGTTCATCCAAAGTTCACAAACAAAACCCCCAAAGAATTGGCATATCAATCCTCTACCAAGGCCGAGGAATGTCTCACCCAAGATGTAGAGAAAATCACACAAACCATAAGGTCTTGTGTCGGGGGTGAGGAACTAAAAAAACTAGGATCCATCTGGGATGGAATTCCTAAATTCCACATATGATAACTTATTGTGCTAATAAGTAAAATAATACACACACATATGAAAAAAAAACATGATATACACACAATAGATTAGAACTACCATATGTTTATTATTACGTTCATTCCATAAAACACAATTTACATTAACCAAACTATATTAAACAACAACAGAGATTCATATATTCTTTATATAATTCCTAAGAAATACAATACATTGTGCATTGCATATCCTCTTAGATCTGAAACATATGACAAATGCATATTTATATTCAAAATCATTACAACATTACAAAAGGATTCGAGTGAGCTTGATTCTAACAACTCAATGATTCTCATCTAACCATCTAACTCCATCTCTAATGTTGTTGCTTCCTTTTATATCTTTCTCTGCTCAAGATCTTTGCCTCTTTATTCTCTACTCCACTTTCTCAAGTCACAAACTACCCCGCACATTTTCAGCAACTACCTGCAGAGCACATAGCCTTTTGGAATCGGGGAAATCTTAATTGCCTTATGAACTCACATTTTTTTAGCTCCATGTTCCCTTATGTTGCTATAATTAATCATTGGAAAATATTTCTCAATGATTCCTTTTTTCAATCTAGCATGCATCTTCTTGATTTCAGCACAACTGTCAAAAACCCATACCGTTGCATGCTTGGTAGAGTTTGAGTTTGGTGTGCAGTATCAAAAATCAGTCTAGCATGCACTTCTTGTCATTCTTCATGCATTATCTTAGGTGCATGAAAAACTTGGAATGAGAGTGCACAACTTCATTTGTGCACATGCGTGAAATGAACCCAAATTTTTGGGTGCCAACAACTGGTTGTTACTCATCCTTTTGAGCCTATTTTTGTTTGGCCTATGTCATTGTTGATGACTCCTGAGATCTCCTAGATGCCAATTTCTCCTAGAACTTAACATCTCTACTCACATTTGTCTTCATTTGCACTCGAATGAAGATCCTATAATACTTTGAGGTATCGTTGTACCCCACAAATATACCCTTGTATCCCAAAGGCTCCATCTTTGTCCTCTTATCCACATGCACATGGATGTAGACTAGACAACCAAATATCCTCAAATGTCCTATCTCTAGATTCACTCTTGAGAATTCCTCCTCTAGATTCTTGTCCCCCAATATCTTGTGAGGACTCCTTTTTTTCACATATATCGTTGTGTTACATGCCTCTTCCCACATAAGCATAGCTAAATCTTGGTCATGTATCATAGCCCTAGTTTTATGAGACTATAAACTCCATCTTGATCCATTAATCCTTTGAGAAGTCCTTGAAGTCATTGGAGGTGTAATATCCCCCAATATCTAACCTCAATATAATGATCTTCTTACCTATCTGGTTCTCCACGTAAGCTCTAAACTTTTGAAACGGACTGAACACCTCATCCTTGGTCTTCATAAAGAAGATCCAAGTTTTCCTGGAAAAATCATCGATAAATGTCACATACTATGAAAATACCTGTACTATTTCTACTAACATCGTCCCACTCACATCTAAATGGATATGATTCAAAATCCCCTTGGACCTACTCTCACTGCTCAAGAAATCATCATTGGCATTCTTGCCAAGTGCACACCCTCTACACACTCCCTACTACTCAATACTGAACTCCCGAAGACCTATAACAATCCCGCTCAAAATCATAAATGCTCTATGGTGTAGGTGTCCCAAGATCCCATGCCACAACTCACATAGGTTTTCATTGTCATGTACCAAACCCTAAACAAGGTTTCCCTACAACATGTAAACATTTCCCTCTCTAAGCGAAATGACCATTCCTTTTTCCGAGCTATATTTCTTTGTATGTATAAGTACTTTCCCTCTCTGAAAAGTAATGGTAAAACCATTGTCATTTATAGTTGAGACTTAGAGAAAAAGCTTCTTCAAACCTGGTACACAAAACACATCATGAGCATCTAATGAACCTACTGACTCAAGATGGAATGTAAATGTTCCCTCTCCCTTCACTGCATACATGGCATCATCAACAAGATTCACATGAACATGTGATTTCCTCTCTGTCATATTTCTAAATAGATCCCATTCTTTTTTCATATGATGAGATACACCATTCTCCAAAAACCATCCACTCTTAGTAACTATGTTGGTAGAAAGGAAAGAAACCAATGAGTAATCCTTCTCAACTTCACTAAAAACTCATTAAGTATGAGTCTTTCCTTTACGCTTCTTCTTCTATGGACGTTAGGATGAATAATGTCCATTATTATGACATGATAAGAACTTGTTTTACTCAAGTCCTTCTTCTTCCTTGGCTGTGATGATCCTCCCTCATTGTTTCCCTTCTTTCTAGAACTATTTCCTTTTCCCTTCCTTGTCTTACTGACAAGAGATAATTTCTCCTCACTACTTCCCTACTTGCTTCCCTTAGAATCCTCTCAAGTCTTCTTATAGATGCAATAATCCCAAAGCCTCTACCAATATGGGATATTTTCTCGAGCACAGACTCCATTTAAAAATGGTTCCCAAGACTTGGGAAGATCAGTCAATGCCACATTCAAGAGCTTTGTGTCCTCTTTTTTCTCCCTTATGTATGCAAGATGATCAGGAACCTATGTTATCATCATGAGATAGTTGATAACATTATCGATTCTAGACATTTTCACTGATATGAGTTTATTCCTCAATACCATATTTTTATTCATGTTAGTGCTCTCGAATAAACCTACCAAGGCATCAAACATCTCTTTGGTTGTCTTGTTCTTGGATAATTGAGGAATTATATGATCCTTCACTGAATCCAAGAGTAACAAATCATATTTGATATCCTTCTTTTGGTGATCTTCCAAGTTTGTAGGATCTGTCCGTGGACAAATATTTTTTCCCCTAACTCCCAAAGGTCATACTCCTTTAATTCAACAGTTAATCTTGATTTCCAATATAGAAAGATAGATGCTCCATCCAACCTGTCTTCAACTTTCAACAATGTTTTTTCCATCCCTAAGACTTGATAAACTTCCTTGGAAATAACTTGTTGTTGAACTACCCCTGTACTGACCTTTACTGACTTGTACATTCCAGTCACCACTAGAACTTGTGTATGTACGCATTTGTGCTTATTTCAACTTGTGTATACATTCTTGTCTCCAAAGAAACCCATGTATGTATGTTCTTGTCCCTTATGTAACCCGAGTACAACCTCATAAACTTGCAAAACCCTAGTTCTTCCTTAGTATGACTATTTCCCTTGAAATTCGTTTTTTAATGTATTCATGTTGGTTATGGATTTGCTATGATCTATTGTAGATATGATACATTTTCTATCAATTTATATGGATCTAGATTTGGCTTCCTCTTATAGCATGCACTCTGATGCCATGTTGAAAACCTCTTACTCCAACCCCTAGGTATCTTGTTATTTAGTGATTTCCTTGCTACAAATGAGATTAGAATCTCACAAAATAGAAATACACTGCTGGAATATTCAACTCGAATAGAGATAGAAGAATAAAAATTGGAAACCAAATCATGCACACATAAACACCAATATTTTTGGGTAGATACCCCTAGAAAAGACCTAGAGTGAGAAATAGTGTTGAGAAAGATTGTATTATGCTAAAATAAGGGCTCCCGTAATAAGGATAATGTCCCAGTAAGAGAAATACAAATGTAGACAAACTTGTAAAGGTACGATATGTTGTATGACCCAGATATGAATGTTTTCTTAGGTATATGTTTCTTTCCTTCTGAACACCCACTCATACGTTCCCATCTCCATTGTGACCTGCATACATGCACACAAAAAATGTATGAAAAACTCTATACGACTCGAATATTTCCTATGCCTTCACTCTACTAAAACCCACTTAAAATTGTCTTTGTTATCTCTTCTCCATGACTTGATCTCTATCGTAATCAACGGAAAACTAGGAAGAGATACCAATAGTCCTTACATAATAAACATGGAAGATATATACATAGAGATATAGATAATGACATACACAAGTAGTGAGAGACTAAAGATCTGTATTTATTAAAGAATATAACAATGTAGTACAATGTATACAATCTCTTGCATAGAGCCATCAAATTATCTGTAAGTTTTAAACCTATGAAGTAAATAAATGCATATATATTCTTAAGAAAAACAAAAATTAATCAATGGCTCATTCACATAGTACACAAAGATTTATACCGGAAACCCTCAACCGGGGAAAACCTTTCTTATTTCATTATATCAAATTTCATCATTCACCATACAATATATACAATTTTTTTAGGTATTCCATAGATACCAAAACCCTAATCCCTTAATCCATGATTAATTTAGAAAACCGCTAAAAATAGCAAAAACCGCCCAAAAAAAAACTTTTTTGGGGCACTCCCCCGAATGTTATGCGTAACCAGAGGGGGGCATACCTAGCCCCCCTGGGACCCCCCTAGTAAGTGCACGATGCATATGACACAAAGATCACTACTAGAGGTATCTTCCGACGCAGTTGTCGAACCTGATGCGCCCACACACACACATGCAAAGAATATAACATATACCCAACATTCTCCCACTTGTTGTTTTCTTTGCATCCAGGGGTCCACGGGGTTATATAGTCAACAATCCAAGGAAGAAATGGCCATTGTTACTCTACATCAGGAGAACTTTTCTGTGCTCACAGAATTTGTCAATAAATCTGCAACATTCTTCAAAGTGTCAACCTTTTCCAGCAACACCTTCTTTTCCTCAACCATGTCTCTCACAAAGTGATACTGAACATTAATATGCTTTGTCTTTGAATGATAATCCAATTTCTTTTCTAGGAAAACTTCACTTTGACTGTCACAATCTAATCTCATTGCTTTTTGTACCAACCCAATACCTGAACACAATCTCTGTAACCATACTGCTTCCTTGCTTGCATGAGTGGCTGCCATGTATTCAACTTCTATAGTTGAGAGTGCTACTACAACTTGTATTTTGATCATCCAACTGATTTCTCCTCCAAATAGGTTAAACACATACCCACTTGTAGATCTTTCATGATCCAGATCTCCAACCCAGTCTGCATCAACAAAGCCATGTATGTCCACCACTATGTCCAATCCTGGTCTTCCTTGGTAGCACAATCCATAATTGGTAGTTCCATGCAAATACCTGAAGACCCTCTTTACTGTTGTCCGATGCTCCTTCCCTGGTTTTGTCATATACCTGCTCAAAACACCCACTGCATGTGCAATGTTCGGTCTAGTATAGACCATTGCATACATCAAACTGCCAACTACATTGGCATACAAAACATGGGACATGTCCTCTTCTTCTTCCTGTGTCTTGGGAAACTTATCTGCAGATAACTTTACACCTATAGGAATAGGAACCTTGATTGGTTTACTTCCATGCATATTAAACCTCTACAATATTGTCTCAACATATTTTCTCTAATTCAACTAGAGTTTCATGTTTTCACGATCTCTTTTAATCTCCATTCCCATAATGAAGTTAGAACCATTGATATCCTTCATGTAAAATTTTGAGGATAGCTACGATTTCACCTCCTTGATAACATCCATGTTCTTTCCTACCAACAACATGTCACCAACATACAAAACTACATAAATGAAGTGATTTCCAACCTTCTTGGAATATACACAGTGATCAGCCCTACTTCTCACAAATCCCAATCCAAGGATGTATGTGTCAAACTTTTGGTACCACATCCTAGGTGATTGCTTCAAACCATATAGTGACTTGTTTAGCTTATAGACTAGCTCTTTCTTTCCCTTTACTACAAAGCCTTCTAGCTGCTTCATGCAGATTTCTTCTTCCAGATCCCCATGTAGGAATGTTGCCTTCACATCCATCTGTTTCACTTCAAGATCAAAAGCAACAACAATAGATAAAATAAATATAATATAAGTTAACTTAGCAATAGGAGAAAAAATCTCACCAAAGTCAATTCCCTCTACCCGGGAATAACCTTTTGCTACTAACTGAGCTTTGTATTTCTCCACTTTTCCTTCTGCATTAAAATTCTTCTTAAACAACCATTTGCTACCAACCAATTTTCTTCCAGTTGGAAACTCAACTATATCCCATGCCTCATTCTTATCCAAGGAATCCATTTCTTCAACCATGGCCTTCTTCCAGAGCTTACTATCCTCTGAATTCATTGCTTCCATGATAGTTCTGGGATCATCATCAGTAATAGATAAAGAAAAATTGGAACGAAAATCAAGTGGACTATACCTTTCTGGTTTCCTTCTTTCTCTCATTGATCTCCTCAATATTGGGGTATGAGGTTCTTGATCTTCTTTTGCTTCATCTTCTTCAGATAATTCAAATTTTGCATCATCCAACTCTAGCTCTATTTTCTCAGGTTCATCTTGCCTTGGTAGGAATTCTTGTTTGGACACATCTTTTACCTCTCTAAAAACAACATCTCGACTGTAAACAATCTTTTTAGTTTCCGGGTTCCAAAGCTTATAACCTTTCACACCATCTTTATAACCAATAAAGATACACTTTTCAACTTTTTTATCCAGCTTACTCCTATTTTCCTTTGGAACATGTACACAAGCATCACAACCAAACACTCCAAGATGTTGAAGAGAGGGTTTCTTTTCAGTCCATACCTCGTGTGGAGTTTTTTCATCCAACACTGATGAAGGTGATCAATTGACCAAGTAACATGTTGTACCCACTGCCTCTGCCCAGAATTCTTGTCCCAACTCGACACCGCTGAGCATGCTCCTTTCTTTTTCCATCAGTGTCCTATTCATCTTTTCTACAACTCCATTTTGTTGAGGAGTGTATGGAGTAGTCTTCTACCTTTCTATACCACACTTCTTACATAATTCTTCGAATTCATTTCCGTAGAATTCTCCACCATTATCTGTTCTCAATACCTTTATTTTCTTCTCTGTCAGATTTTCTACTAGAGACTTAAACTCTTTAAATTTATCAAATACCTCAGATTTCTTTCTAAAAAAATAAATCCATGTGTTCCTTGAGAAATAATCTATGAATGAAACATAATACATAGACTTACCTAGTGATGGAACAAGCACAGGTCCAAACAAATCACTGTGTATCAACTCTAAGATCCCCTTTGCTCTTGTAGCACCAAATGGGAATCTTACTCGATTTTGTTTACCATAAATGCAATGTTCACAGAAATCAAAATCCAGAGTGCAATTAGACATACATTCAACCATACCTTTACCATGTAGTGTTCAAAGGCCCTTTTCTCCAATATGCCCCAGTCTTTGATGACACAGCATGGTCATCTCTTCTGGGATAGTATTGGTCTTGTCTCATTCATTTCTCTGCTCAGGGACAACAGAACTGTTACACCCATTAGTATAAGTGCTTCCCAACAACTTGTATAGAGTTCCACACCGAACTCCCCTCATCAACACCATTTCTCCTCGTATCATCTTGCAAGTATTCTTTCCAAATACAATATTCACTCCTACATCATCCAACTTGCTTATGGATATTAGGCTCCTGGATAGTTTTGGAATGTGCAGAACCCCAGGGAGAGTTCTAATCCTTCTATCTCCTAGCAGCAAATTAACCCTTCCACGTCCCAATATTTTGGTTGTCAAGTCATCTCCTAGGAATACATAACCACCATCATATTTTTCATATTCAGAGAACCACTCCCTGTGAGGAGTCATATGGTATGACACACTTGAGTCGATCAACCATACATCACAGTCTGCATGTGTACTTGTAGATGCCAGGTAAAAGTCACCTCCTTCTTCAATGGAGGTTTTTGCCTCTATGGAAGAGGTACTATTAGATCCCTTTGGTTTATCAACCTTCTTAGACTTGCAATCTTTCTTATAATGCCTTGTTTTACCACACTTCCAACATTTCCTCAAAGATTTTCCTAGAGACTTAGATCTACCTATAGATTTAGGTCTCCCCCCAAAAAACTTACCAGGATTCCTGTCTTGGGTACGCCCTCTTACAAATAAAGAATCTGTGCTATGACCATCCATGCTTTTCCACCTCATCTTTTCAGATAAAAACGATGCAACTACATCCTCATATTTCAATGTAGATTGAGTGGTACTACCAATTGATACAACCATATTATCCCAAGAGTTTGGCAAAAAACATAGCAAAGTAATACACTTATCTTCTTCTGAAATCGTAATATTAACAAAGACAAGTTGACTTACCAGAGTATTAAAGGAATTTAGATGTTCTGTCACATAATCTCCATCTTTCATCCTAAAATGATACAACTTCTTTCGAAGAAACAACTTGTTTACTAGGGACTTTGATTGATGCAAATTCCCTAACTTATCCCATAGTTCCTTGGCTGTAGATTCTCTTGAGACATTCAACAACACTGAATTTGCTAGGTAGAGTCGAATAGTACTCCTTGCTCTTCTATCCAACTTCTCTGAATCTTCCTTCGACATACTAGTAGGTGGTGTACTAGTAGGTTGTGTACCAGTCGAATGTGTGTCAGTAGGCTACATACTAGTAGGTTGTGTACCAGGATCCACAACAATCCATTGTTCTTTGTCTACAAGAAGGTCCTCCATCTTGAGCTTCCATAGCTCAAATATTTTTCCATTGAACTTCTCTATCTCGATTCTAGATGAGCTCTCCATTCCTTTTTATATACTCGAATCTCCACTGCAAAATCTCCCACTAAACCCAGGTTTATCACAGACCCAAGATAAACTTGATATATCAAGACCGAGCCAAACCCTCAACAACAAAGGAATCCCTCTGAAGAAAAAAATGATCTTTGATACCACATGTAAGTTTTAAACCTATGAAGTAAATCAATGCATATAGATTCTTAAGAAAAACAAAAATTAATCAATGGCTCATTCACATAGTACACAGAGATTTATACCATAAACCCCCAACTGGGGAAATCCTTTCTTACTTCATTATATTGGATTTCACCATTCACCATACAATATATACAATGTTTTTAGGTAGTCTGTGGATACCAAAACCCTAATCCCTTAATCCAAGATTAATTTAGAAAACCGCTAAAAATAGCAAAATCCGCTAAAAAAAGAAAAAACTGCACAAAAATAAATAAATTCGGGGTGCTGCCTTGGGCTACCACACATTGTCGAACACTGAGCGTAACCAGTGGGGACAATACTTGCCCCCCCCTGGGACCCCCCTAGGAAGTGCCCAATTCACACGACAGAAAGAGCACTACTAGAGGGATCGTCAGACGTAGTTGTCGAACCTGATGCACCCACACACACACATGCAAAGAATATATGATATACCCAACAGTCTCCATGTGCTTGTCTATTTATATTCCTATATGTCTAGTTACTAGTAAGTTGTAACTAGATAACTTCTTGGGTTGGTCTATTAGTATATAATTTGATTGAATTACACTTCCGACTACAACAGTCGATTCATGGGTCTAGTCGACAGAGTCAACTAGCCCCTAAAACATCTCCCCCCACCTCAATTCCTATCTCTTCACGAGTAAGGGGGAGAATAAAAAATTAACTTTACATAGTCTGATTGCAATATTGAGAAGTAGAAGAGGGAGAGAGAAAGACAAATTGAAATAGGAGGAGGAAACATCTTTATGTGCTTAATCGATTTAAGGTGTTTCATCTGACTGTTCTGTTATGCTTGGATTTTCACCACTGGTCGAGTCGACTACATTGTCCTTGCTGATTTTTGTGTTGATTCTGGTGGTGGTATGAATGATACTGGGGGATGAATCCTTCATTTGTTATGCAAATTCTCACCATCTTTTGATCGCCTGTTGTGCTTCTAAACTTAGTATTTTCATTTGGGCGATCATGTCGACTTTTTTTTCTATCTATGTTGTCTGAATTGAGAATAACTTAGGGTCGAATTGTTTCTATGTATCTTGCATATTATATTTTAGCCGAGTGAGATGGCTAACTGCTCAGTTGGTTTATAATTATTCTTTGTGCCCCTCCTTCTACCATTCCTACTCTTGTTGTGAAAGTTGTAGCTCCAATACCTTTTCTTTTGTTAGCTGGAAAGTGAGAGCTTCTTTGGTTTTTTTTTAGGTGGGAAGATTTATTTTTCTCTCTATACTTTCAAAAGCATATTTTTGCATCCTGTATTTGCTAAAGGAATCAACATAGTGAGTCGACCAGTCACTTACCACAAAGTTTATAAATGCAACTTGTTTGGCAATTTTATCCATATTTTTCCTAAATCCTTTAAGATTATTATGTTATCCCACCATGGTTGTCGCTATATGCTCTTAAGTCTTTTCAATCTCCTTGGATGCCAAGTTGAGTTGTTGTTCAGCCTCCTGTTTTTATTTTTAAGGCCCATTTCATGTTTTTGGTGCTTTGTACTAATTTTGATCATCCTTCCAACCAAATATTTAAACCCTTCTAGGGAGTTCTATACCTATGGAATATGATTTGTCCCTTCATGTTTCCTGACTTATTCTCTGCATTCCTGTAACATGCTCTTTTTCTCCTCCCTTAGTTTTTCTTCCCGAATTCATTATTTAATCAATTTTTTCCACCTCCTCGTTGATTCTCTTGAAATGACTTCGTGTAAGTCAAATAGGTATTGGTTGAAAATAGTGGTCGTGTCAATTGTGGCCTCAACAATGGAACCTGATGGGATGGTTGGTCGGGTCGTTATGAGATTGATCTTTGATGACTTATTTTTCTTTCTTTTATGTGAGGACTTTGATGATTGAACATGTTTATCCTAGGTTGGTATTGTCTTTTGTGTGGAAGGAATTTTTTTTTATGTACTAAAGGTTGACTCCATGGAAGCGGCATGATCTGTTGGGTCGTTGATCCGGATTATTTTTGGCACGAAATGAGAGCGGAGATATAATAAAGAAATGCACAGAGATATTGCAGATATTCAATAATATAACAGAAATGTATCAGAGATGCAACCATAAACATAGATATACAGTAATACACGATTTCTATTAATCAAATAAACGTACAGAGACTGTAAAAATACAGAGTGAAAGACTCGCTAGAATGGTGACAACTTATCTCTGAGAAGAGATGTGAAGGCTACTCGCATTCGCAAGAAGATGGTTACAATGAGGCTCTGGAGGCCTTTTTACAATAATCAGGAATGCCAAAAGTCCTAAACATCCAAAAACCTAACCCTAGGAGATGAAGCGCCAAAAGTCATGTGGGCCCCGTTTGGGTAAGTTGGTGCATCAACTTCTCATGGTCATAACTTTTGCATACGATATCTGTTTTAGGTGTGTGATAGCTCGTTGGAAAGGTATCATCGAGGAGATTCATTTTGGGGGCTCAACCATGCCTTTGGCTATCATTGAGAACATTGATCTCGAAAAAACTTCATTTAGGCCCTCAAAATGACCCCGGAAGTTAAAACCTGCTAAAAATAGTAAATTGCCAAAATGGCCAGAAAACTGTTTTGAGCCATTTGGAAAAGGTGGGTGGCCCCCGATATCCACCTGGATCAGTCGTTTCATATTTTTTTTTCTTCCTTTTTTTTGGTTTTTTCAATTCTTTGTGCAATGGGGGTTGATGATCCTATGTCAAACCTTTTGTTTTATCCTGGTCAAGTTTTATAGAGTGACTATCAGGGAATTTCACCTTGGTCTGTTGGTTCTTTAGATTATTTGTCGGTATGCCTGGTATCTCACTGTTCGGCCCTTATTCTTGATTATTATTAGGATAATGGGTATATATTTGTTGCTTTTCCCCCAGAATAAGGTTGTCTTCTTTTTGGATGGTCGACTACTTGACAACCATGGATGGTTGACCCCATTGGTCTTGTATCTAGTTGACTGACTTGTGTTTTTGCATCGACTTGCCTATTTGGGTTGCTGGAGTTGATATTTCACAGACTGACTGTTGTTATTGTATCGAATTAGCAGGGTTAGTCGACTCAATCGACATTTCATCAATCGATTGTTGTTGTTGTGTTGAGATTATCTGAATCTCTTCATCATTCGACTCAATTGCTTGGTCGGATGTTGTTGCTTCTAACGACTCAATGATTATGAGATTCCTTTTCATCTTATTTCTTGGTTATTCTTTTTTTATAGATACTGGCTCAACCGAGGTTGATTCTCTATTTAGGTCAATTTTTTTTTCGGTCGTGTTTTTTTTTCCTAGTGTTATTCTCGACCTTAGCTCCCATTCTATCATGTTGATTGTGACCTGTGTCGACCTAGTGATGGTAGTCGTGGCTTCCATATTTTTCTTTCTCTTTCTTCCTCTTTTCTCAATTTGTTGGATTGTTCTCCTTATTTTCTTCACTTGATTCATTTGTTCCATAACTTTTTGCATGGCCTCTTTCATCCTTGATCCTATTGAAAAATTGTAGATTCATTTCATGGTGTTAGTATATTCTCAAGTTTGATTTATTTTTTCAACAATATTGGTGGTAATGCTCAACAATTGTTCCTGAACTTTCGTTTTATTGGAGTTGATGCCTTCATTTGATTGGAAGGATTCCCTCCATATTTTTTCCATGTCGATTACTATCTCTTCCTTCTCAACATCCTTTTTCCCTTTATCCTTTTTGGACATTTGCTTTATTTTCCCTGGAGATGGATTTGCAGGATTGATTGCTACAGATTTCAAGTCTTCGAAAAAGGGGATTGTATACAACTCTTCTTCCCTTTATTCTTCCTACCCTCCATCAGTTATATGAATTATTAAAGGTACCCTAGATTTTTGTTCTTTGGGAGGAATTTCTATCTCCTAATTTATATATCTTTCGAGCTCCAGAAATATTTCTTCCATCGTCGGTTGATAATGTATCTCATTTGGTTCTGGGGCCAACTCGACTCCACACCAGAGCTTAGTGCAGTCTAGCTCGAGCTAATTGTGGCAGGGTTCTGGTAAGGATCAAGAGACTACTTTCTCAACTTGCCATTTGTGTGAGATTTCTTTCAGAATTCCTTCCCATAGTCGAAATATTTATTGGGATGGAAACAAACTAGAAGTGCCTGTTTGATTGTCTAAGAAGATTCTATAATTCTCCATCACTGGGACTTTCTTTACTGTGAATGTTGTTTTCTCGATAGGACCAAATCGCTCCATTTCTAGAAAAATTAGTAGGGATAGAAATTTTATGTTCTTACTGACTCTTGGGACTCTTTATAGTTGGTCTGGACTATGTCAGATAAGTGTTCTGATCAGTTGAATATTTTGGCATTCTTATAGACTTGGCTTATTGATTCAACCATCTTCATTTTCATGTATGATTCTTAACCTACTGGCATGAAGCACAGATACATAATTATTGTGCTCCAATAGAACTGTAGGTTGATAAAAATTTTAATGAGAAGCCCCTTAGGGTTCTTGGTTGTCATCGATTCTATCAAGAATTGCATCCAGTCATTGGTGCTACATGTATTTGGTACCGTAGTCCCTATCTTTGAGATGCCAATAGTATGGTGAATGAGTCCCCATGTTATTGTTATGGGTTTATCTAGCCATAGGTATCCTTGGTGATATTGGCTAACGATGAACTTTGTTGCTTCTTCCTTCCATTGTCCCATGTATGCAACTTGTAGGGTTCGCAATATGTTTCTAATTCCTTCTTTCTCCAAGAATTCAGTTTATTTCTTCCAACTACCATTCTCCACTTCAAAAACCTCAACTTCCATATATTTTGCATCCATAATTGTAGAGGTGTTCCAGTCATTTGATCAAATATTTTTCTAGGTATTTCACACTCTAATGTGTCACTGAGTTGTCCTCTCATCTGTGGAATTTTTGAATCTTAATCGATGATCTTCAACAAATCGGGAAAATATGTGGGTGCACTCAGCTTTGTACTTAGCTACGGGAGCGAAAATAGCAGTGAGGCGAAGTCGTAAGCTTCTTCAATATTTATAGTCGATGTTGAAAGACTCATATTGAATGCATCCATATGTTCTCTTAATCCTCACCCTTCCTTATTAACTAATGGAGATACGACTAGGTCAAATGATTTGATATCTAGATTGTTGACTGGATATCATTCGCTCAGGTCCCATCAATCATTAATTGAAGCATATTATGATTGGATGTCATACGTGTCGACGTGAATAACTGCTACATTGGTGGATGCGCAACTGTCATCCCCATTGCGTCGGTCATTAATGTTCTCGTTATTCTCGTCGATCCTTCCATGAAATAACTTGAATGAACTTTCTTTACTGGTGTTGACATTTCCTTGGTTGGTATTTTCGTAAGCTCGATTGATGAGGTATCCTCTATTAATGCAAGGTCATTACATAGGTCGACTGGTCGTTCTTCTTAAATTGTCAGTTTTTTTTTTGTTGGTGTGACTTAGTTGATGTTCTTGTTGACTTATGCGCTCATCTATTTTTTATGCCTTGCTATGTCTATACCATATCAACATTCCATGCACTCACTTGATCCATGCTTGCTTGATGTCGATCTATCACAATCACTTGACAGTCTTTTCATAAGTATTTTCCTTAGCTCAGGTGATGAAGTGGTATGTCAATCATGTCTTCATCTTCTTTGTCTCTGGCTCGACTAGGGGCTTATTCCTCTCTCCATTTTCGTTCTTTGTTTATTTTTCTTTGATGCCTTGATGGATCTTTAATACTTAAATTTTCTTTGACAATTTCTTATACTTGATTTTTTTTTTTAGAACCAACTTTTGTTTATAAGACTAAGAAGGGTTTATTTTCATAAGTATATGATTAGTCGATATGTTTCTTTATTTCGACCATAATGTCAGATTTGCCTTTTTCTTTTTTTTTAATTCTAGTTGGTCTCTATTGGTATTTCCCTGCTAGATTTTTCCAATAGGATTCTTATCTTTCAATGGTGACACATTTTTAAATGGGAACCATTAATTAATTTTTTGAATGGTTTGCCCAATAGTGTTTGGCATTGGACCACTCCGGTCAGTCAATTATCTTTGACAACATGAAGCCCAAGCCATGTTATCGCTAGTTTACTTTTTTTATCTTTTATACGAGTGTCATACAACAAAACTAAATTTCCATTTTTTATATCAGTTTTCTTCATATGTTGGTCATGCCACGCTTTCTGTTGTTTCTTCTGGACCTCCTCATGATGCATTGCGATTAATATTCCTTCCTCCAACTTTTTCAATTTGTACATTCATTCGTTCATACTTTTTATTTTGTCAACTTTTTCTACGACTGCATCCCTATCGGAGTTGGTCTAGAAGTGCAAGGGAATAACAACTTCTTGTCCATAGACATAATTAAATGGAGTATGAGTTGTCAATCATTTACATACTAATATATGTGCCCATAGAACTATAATAATATTCTCATTGTATTCATCTTTGTTGATGCCGCAAATATTTGTGAGTCCTTTATGTAACGTTTTGTTAAAATATTCGACCTCCTCGTTTGCTTGTGGGTGATGGGTTGTAGTTCGTTTATGGTTAATAAAAAATTTCTCTAGAAGGATATTAATTTTTTCATTCACAAAGTGTGTGACAGGTCGTTAATTAGTGTAAGATGACAATCAAACCTTGTGATTATATTCTCATAGATGAAATTTGTTGCGACCTCTTTGGTACATGATTTGACCATCTCATTTTCTTCCCAGCTAGTCACTTATTCTACAACAATGATGATATAATTAGCATCGTTTCTTCTTTCCCTCTAATGTAAAGGGACCAACAAAGTCTATGGCCCAGATTTAAAATGATCGATTAGGATTTACTGATCTTAGAGGCATTTCATTTATCCACATAGGTCACCCAATCCTTTGATTATTATCACATTTTCTAACTTGATCCTGATAGTATTTATGTAGAGTTAGCCACCATGGGCCTACTTGAAATATCTTCCTGACTGTCATGTTGACCTGGAAGTGACCCCCAACTGGTCCTACGTGAGCCTCATTAATGATTTCTTCCCTTTCATGTTCAGTAACGTATCTCCTTGGGATGTCATTGGTTCCCATTTTATACAGATACTCATTTATGATTGTGAATGGTGCATCTTTTAAGGATAGCACTTTATTTTTGTTTGTTGGGAGATATTATGAAGCCTTTATTTATTCTAAGAATTTTGTTATATCTTCTAAATCCTTAGGAGCATCTTCAACTTAGAATAAGTGTGTGTCTGGGAGGTCGTCGTCGATGCATGTTGGGTCTTCTCTCGTTTCAAGTCATGACAAGTGGTCAGGATGGACTTTCCTTTTTCTAGGTTACATGATTATGTCAAACTCAAATTCATGAAATAAAATTATCCAATGGAAAATATTTCCTTGGTGGAATAGTTTATTAACCAAATATTTCAATGTTTGATGTTTTGTAAAAAATGTGAATGGATTGGCCGATAAGTAATGAAGAAAGAGTGATTATCATTGATAAGGCTTCTATTTCCATGGTCGAATAGTTTCTTTCTTCCTTGTTCATTTTTTGACTTGAGTATGTGTTTGGATGATCGACTGTGTCATCATATGGATGAACTAGAAACAACCTGACAACCACGTTGGAGGGATTGACATGTACATGAAACCTTCTCAACCAATCAAGAAATTTTAATACGGGGGCTTCAACCAAATTGTTCTTTAGGAATTCAAAGGATTCTTGATGAGGATTTAATGATCTTAGAGGCATTTCACTTATCCACATAGGTCACCCAAGCCTTTGAAAAATATCACATTTTCTAACTTGATCTCAACAGTCTTTATGTAGAGTCAGCCACCGTGGGCCTACTTGAAATATCTTCCTAACTGTCATGTTGACTTGGAAGTGACCCCCAACTGGTCTTGTGTGAGCCTCATTAATGATGTCTTCCATTTCATGTTCAGGAACGTATCTCCTTGGGATGTCATTGGTTCCCATTTTATACAGATACTTGTTTATGATGATTGTGAATGGTGCATCTTTTAAGGATAGCACTTTATTTTTGCTTGTCCAGAGATATTTCGAAGCCTTTCCTTATTCTAAGAAGTTTGTTATATCTTCTAAATCCTTAGGATCAGCTTCACCTATAAATAAGTGTATGTATGGGAGGTCATCGTCTATGCATGTTGGGTCTTCTCCCGTTTCAAGTCATGACAGGTGGTCGGGATGGATATTCTTTTTTCTAGGTTGTATGATTATGTCGAACTCAAATTCATGAAATAAAATTAGCCAATGGAAAACATTTCCTTGGTGGAATAGTTTATTAACCAAATATTTCAATGCTTGATGGTTTGGAAAAAATGTGAACGGATTGGACGATAAGTAATGAAGAAAATTTTGTAGAGTGATTATCATTGATAAGGCTTCCATTTCCATGGTCAAATAGTTTCTTTCTTCCTTGTGCATTTTTTGACTTGAGTATGTTTTTGGATGATCGACTGTGTCATCATATGGATGCACTAGAACCAACTTGACAACCACGTTGGAGGGATTGACATGTACATGAAACCTTATCAACCAATCAAGAAATTTTAATATGGGGGCTTCAACCAAATTATTCTTTAGGAATTCAAAGGATTCTTGACAATCTTGGCTCCAAATAAACTCGATTTATTTCCATAGAAGCTTATCCATTGGAAATGTGATGTCTGAATAGTGGCTTATAAACTTTCTATAGTATCTAGTGTGTCCCAGGAAAATTTTGAATTTCTTTTGTTTCATAGGCGGATTTAAGTCGGATACAATTTTAATATTTTCCATGTTGAACTTTACTCCATATTTACATACCACATGTCCTAATAGTATTCCAATTGGTGTAGAAAATATGCATTTCTTGATATTTAAAGATATTTGGATTTTCCTACATCATTCTAGCATAAGCTTAAGCCATTGTATATTATTTTTAAATAGGATGTATATCGTCTAGTCATCAAACTAGAAAGCCATAGTTATATATATATATATATATATATATATATATATATATAATTGAAATTCCTTAACAACTATTCTCGAGAAGACTGTTGGTGCATTCTTCAATCTAAATGGCATGACTCTGTTGGTGCATTGTTCAATCTAAATGGAATGAATATATTGGTGCATTCTTCAATCTAAATGACATGACTCTGTTGATGCATTCTTCAGTCTAAATGGCATGACTCTATTGGTGCATTCTTCAATATAAATGGCATTACTAAATTATGAGACGAATGTTGTCTTTGGATGAAATTATTTTTCTATCAGCACATGGTTATAACCCGAGAACTCATCAGTAAATGAGTAACATTCATGACCAACAAATTCATTAATGATTTCATCATTGAAGTGGGTGGGGAACAGATATGTCGTGGTCAATTTATTGAGTCCCATTAAATGATACGCTCTTGTAGCATTCCTTTGATCTCTTTTTGAACAATCGACTTATATTTATGTGCTAGTTTGTATGGTCATTTTTTTATTGGATTTTCTCCTAGGATGAGTTCGATCTTCATCTCTCCCATTTCCTCTACAATTACATTCAAGTCCTTGTAGTCATGAGAAACAATGTATTGATATTCTTTTAAAAGGTTGACTATGTCATCTATTTGCTTGTCCATCCAATAATCACCCATTCATACCATTTTTTGGCGGTCATCATTTGATATGTCAAACTCTTTTGTTTTAATTTCAGCCTCCATCCATTCTGGTGGTTTAATTCGTCAAGATAAAATTCCCCTTCTTTGATTTTTGTAAATATTTATGGGAAGTCAGGTTGTTCATGATCTTCTTTTTGTTTCGTAGCTATATTTAATAGTGATTTCACATGGCTTTGCAATGTTGTGTGGTCCCTTTTCTACTGAAATATTTGTCCTAGACATCTTATATTTTCCATGTCGAGTCTTCATGATGTCGAGACTTCCCTGTTTTCTGTTGACATGAGATTGCAATTCGATGTCAATACTAAATCCATCTTCATATTCCATTTTTCTTTCTGTGCATCTAGTATCAAATTTTCTAAGAATCTTCTTATTTTTTGTGTTGCTTCTCTCAAGTGTTCCTCTTTTGGATTGAATTCAAAGTATTGCACAAAGTTTTCTTTAATTTACACCCAATTTAACGTATGGTCAGAAGATTCTTCAATATTATACCATTTATTTGGTATTTCATCTAATGTGCTTGGAAATATGTGGGTCCATACCCTTTCATATCTGTAACCTATTCTTCACCACTCATTTTCACATCGTTGAATATGCTCCACTGTATCATAACCAATTATAAAAATGGGGATATCAACAGCTTTGGACAACTTCTTTTCTTTCTATCCAGTGGAATTCAACACTTCTTCGACATATGTCTAAGATGTATGCCATTCATTATATTGTAAGGGATTTCTTATTCAGTTGTCGGTCGGTATGAGAGTGGGAGTCTATCAAATTTTCTTTTCATACACTATCGACACTACTTGGATTGAGTAGAACGTTCTAGGATGATTTGGAATGATTTCAATGGACCAACAATATTTTTTGTTTTCTTTGTAATTCTCAGTTTTTGAGTTATATAGCGCGGAGTTGGAATTATGTCCAACCAAGATGGGAGATTCTTTCAAAACTTCTCCTTGTGCATTTGGTTCTACATAATCTCTTTGTTCGTTGTTTATTTGATATAGGCACCGAGCCTCTTAGTCTTCATCCCATGATTCATTCCATGGTTTTCCTTCTTTTGGATCCAAGGGAATGATTATTTTTCTTCCATCTCCTTGTAATTTGATTCTATCTTTTTCAAGAGAGATATCTTCTTTCATTTTTCAACCCCATGAATGACCGACAAGTGATGCATATGCTCACATCCCCTCGACTAGGTTGATGACTTCAAAGTCAACTTGAGTCAGAATACCCATTATTTGAGTTTCAACATTTCTGAATATACTAATGGGCTCTATCAATGTTTAATCCGTAAGTTTGAGATAGTTCAAAGTTGGTGCTAAAGAAGGTTGACCTAGTCTTATCCAAGTTTGTCGAGGTAATATATTCACTTGAGATACAAAATTGAAAACTACTTGTTTGATAAATACTTCATTAATTTGTAGGTTGACTCATGGATCATAATCATTATGCTTATATGACAGTTTTCTAACATCCTTTGATGGAATTTTTCCTTCTTTGTATTCTTTTAATATATTTAGCAATTCTAGAAATCAACTGACTGACTGTTTTTCTTTTAATAGTTGTAGGAATTCTTTTATAATATCTTTATTCTATCTTCCAGTTCTTTTCTTAAAGAATCTAATAGATTCTTTCATAATTTGTTCTTCTTTATTATGATTTGGAAAGAAACTATCCTTCCTTCTCTATTGGTTGTGTAAGGAGGTATTATTAATATCTCGTCATGTGCCAGATCTTATGATGATATTTAAATTATTTGAATTCAACACTTCTTCTTTTGATACTGTGTGTATAATATTTACATTTTTCTAGTTGTAATTTTGTCGAGTACTATTGGGAAATATTCTAATGAGTGGTCACCGATGCCACATATATCGCAGAATTTAAAGTTGATTATGTATTTCATTGGGAAATCTAGACTGATGCGGTCATATTTCCAAAAATTGTAGTAGTATGGTCATCCTTGACCTCAACCCGACCACCAAATGGACCGTGGTCTCCTCTACCTCAACCTCTACCATAGTAGTCATCTCTTCGACCGTAATTCTTAGCTTGGTCGGTGGCTTCCGTGTGATATATTGTTCATACACTGGTTGATTATGTGCATTTAAATTACATTCTAATGTTTTTTTTTTTCGAAGCTTCACAGATATGGCACCACTTAGTGTTTTTCAAATTATGTGGACAATCTTGTACATTATGATCAGTCAAACACTCGCATATGTTACAATATTTTTGAGATTGTACTCTATGTGCATTTTTTTTTGGTGGTGGTTGATCATTGAGGCTATAGGCTTCCTTCATATGTCCTTCTTTGCAGAAAGAAGTGCACCAAAGTTCATTTCTCCTTAGCGATAGATTATTTATTATTTGTTGTAAGTGCTCTATTTTTTCTTCGAGTCGTTCAGTCAACGAGTCATCGTCATCTAACTCAACACATTGTTCTTTTTGTAATGCATCTTTGTAGCTGATTTCATATAAGCGTAGTGACGAGCGGATCCATTGCAGTAAAACAAATATGTACCACTGAACTAACAATATTTAGTCAATCGCTGTCGAAATTTGGCTTAAGAGATATTTTAATAATTTTTCATACTCCTGTACCGACTCACTTGGATATTGTCTTATTTCTTTTAAATTTTGTGCAGCCAAGTGTGTGACATCTTGGAATTTGAAAACATTAGAAAACTATATTTTATGTCCAATTTTTTTCCATTTTTATTTTTTTTAAAGTTCATAAACCATGTCAGGTCATGGTATCGGGGGGAAGCTCCAAATTGTTCCATCTTCTTATCTTCATCTGTGATGTCTGCAACATCCCATAATTTTTCTCACACGAACCAGTGTCTTTTTGTGTTCTCATCTCTGTCATATAGGAGGATGTGGTTAAACCCCATTTTTATTGTCTTTTTAGAAGTAGTCACTTTTTTTTGTGGTTGAGTTACCACAATTTTCGATTGAGTTGTCAAATCCTTGGTCAAGTTTCTTATGTCATATTTTCTATTGGTTAATGTTTTATTGGGTGGTACTTGAGGAATAATTTATTCTTATTGACTACAAAAAGTATCTCTTTGGTTTGAGAACTTTAATCTTTATACTCGACTAAACATCGCTCTAATGGTTGTGTCAGTTCACAACTACAACTAGTTTCTTCTCTTGATATTAGATTTGGCAGGGGGGTCAAGTCAGTCAGATCCTTAATTTGGATGAGCATGTTTTCAACTTCATTTATTTTTGGCTCAACATTGAGCGCATCTTGTAGGTTTCCATGCTCATTGGTTCTATACCATAATCTTGTATATTGGTCATTGATCTAAAGTCTTTGCTGGTGGAATTATTTTATTCATAAGCTAGCTTCTGGTGTGGGTGAAGTGTGTATATTTGTTCCTGACTATTCATAATCCATGATTTTAGGTTCTTCTTCTAGTTGATAGGCATTCAATCTAGCCTCTATAAAATTTTCATAACTAATTTTTTCGGGGGATGTCACAACTGTTGTTATTTCCATCTTTGGTCGATTCATTTCAGACTAAGACTACTCACGTGCTCTATTAGGATGACCCTCCCCGATCATTTTTCTATTCGACTTCTAACTATTCCATGGGTTACGAAGTTCTTCCATTTTCTCTTTCCTCTTATCCCTCTCTAATCTATCATTGGTTTTCTTGTGTGCTTTCTTTCCTCTTGACAACATTTATACTTCATTAATAAGAACTTTTGGTATTCTTTCCTCATGGAATCTCACAAATTCAAGTGACCCCCCATCGCCACCTCGACTTAAGCTAATTTGGTATTAATTTCCATGTTCATTTCTTCATAAAATAATCTCAGGCTTGTATTTTGTCCTTTCACTTTGCGTTGATAAATCCTTCCCACTCTTCGTCCCTCTCTTGATAGTTACTATTTGGTAATGGTGTTCCTAGTTGAGGTCGATATTCAACAATGTCACCAACTCCCTTGTCAACGAGGAATTTATGAAGCAGTGTCGGAACAGTACACAAGAATCCTTCATGAAATTTGGGGTAAATGTTTTATTTTATTCTATCAAGAGATCTTCGATCTTCAACGAATTTATTTGAGATATAGTATTTGATAACTCTCTCGAACCAGTCATGCAAATTCATTCATCCTTTGTTTATAAGATTGAGGCCTAGTTTCTCATCGGTTGTCAAATTATGAATTACTCGACTTTTTGATGTACTGAAATATCACTTCAGGGATGGCCTCTAAAAATATTTTGTGGCTTTCTTAGAAGAATATTTCTTGTGCTTCTGCGAGTCAAAGATTGTTTCTTATGGAATAATTGTTAATTTAGTTCTCAATCTTGCACTCGCACCATTCACTTATGTCTTAAAGTTTTAACATCTATGTATACTTCTGCATGCCCAGGTCTAGAAGAACTAGCAGCGAAACCAATGTTGTAATCTAGGGAAAAGTAGAAAGAGTTACTAGTAGTCCTTACATAAGAAGCAAGGAAGATATATACATAGAGATATAGAAACTGACATACACAAGTAGTGACAGCCTAAAGATATGTATTTATTAAAGGATATAGAAATGTAGTACAATGTATACAATCTCTCTCATAGAGCCATCAAAGTGTCCATGTGCTTGTCTATTTATATTCCTATATGTCTAGTTACCAGTCACTTGTAACTACTTAACTTCCTAGGTCGGTTGGTTACAGGATACTTTGATCAACTCATACTTCCGACTACAACATTCGACTGACTATCTCTTATTTGATCAACAGATATAGTCGATAGAGTCAACTAGTCCCTACAACAATCTATATATGCAAGTCATTCTCCACCTATCCAAGATCTTCTTGAATCATGGTCCTTTACGATCCATCCCTCTCTGTGTCAATTCTCTCAACACATGTATCAAGTGTCTTCCTCCTTCACCCTAGCCTTTCTTTTATAATCTTGAGTTATAACCTAAACCCAATCTCCAAAGTGAAAGATGGTTAAGATTACTTCTGACCTCACTTGAGATCAATGGATAATATTAAAATTCTAACTTTTAACATTTTCTTAAATAACTCAATTAGTTAATTAATAAAATAACTTTACTTTAATAATTTCTTTAATTAAAGTAAATTCAAGGATAGAAGACTTTGGATGATTTCCACACATCTAGACTGATAGACATGTGCGAAAATACCCGTCTGATGATACCGTGCATCAAAATAGAAGACATATAAAGGTACATATGGTAAAATTTTTAGGTTATGGGTCGTTATACTTTCAAAGATATAACCTATGGAAGGTAGGGATTTTTACTCGTCTTGAATTCAGTTTTAAATGAGTCAACTTGGTATTTTTTCTATAACTTTTTATCAATGAAGGTGTTGGGACTCAGAAATGTGGTATTTTCATCCACCTTTCCCTTCACTATTCCTTACATTTCATCGCCCAATTAAACCTTTGTCATACCCTTTTCATAAATACATTTGGATTTCACATCATTATTTTCCACTTTATTCATTTTAGTATTAAAAGTGAATTTATG